>PVLA01012733.1:0-41974 GCA_004027455.1 Hydrochoerus hydrochaeris | reverse complement strand
TTTCTTTCTTTTTCTTTTGTTTACATTTTGACAATATAGGAAGTAAAGAGAAAAGCCCATAAAAGACCAACATCTGGCTCAACGTATGAGCATCGCAGAGGAAACACGGAAGGGACTTCTGCCCGGTTGGTTTCAGGAGTCCAGCCTTGGCATCATTTCAGCCCTTTCTTCATACCCCTCAGTCCCTCCTGCTTCCCTGGCCTCCGTGTGCCCACCGCACTCACTTCTGTGGTACTTATATCCTTATGCATCAAGATCGCTTCACCACATAATCCTACATCCACCACACTCAGGCTTCCCTAACTTCACCCGACGGTGGGTGAGGGAACCTGCATAATCACAAGTATTTTCTCATGGTCCTAGAGGCTGGGGTCAAGGTGTGAGCACGTCAGCGCCTGGCGAGAGTCTTCCCCTGGGCTGCAGATGGTCGGCTTCTCCACACGTCCACACAAGGTCTTTCCTGGGTTCGCGTTCACACAAAGACAGGGTCCCGGGTCCTTCCTTCCAGGGCCACTCATCACGTCAGGAAGGGCCCCATCCTCCTGGACTCATCGGGACCTGAATATGACTAAAGGCTGCATGTTCAAACACTGCCCCACTGGTGATTAGGACTTTAACATGTGAGTCTGGAAGGGATAGAATTCAGCCCGCGGTAATAAGGTTGATTATTGTCAATTATATTTGAAAATAATGTAAATAATTTACATAGTATATATGCATCCTGTTTTTACTCAGTAATCACATCTGTAAGGTTCATTTATATTTTTGCTATAATCAATTTATTTTCAATGTTGTATGCTCATTAATTTATATAATGTGCATGTATCCAGGTCTTGCTCAGTATCATTTGTAAAATTTATTTACATTCTTGTTATTATGAATTTATTTTTAATGCTGCATTGTATTTCAATGCTGTGTGGTTTTTTATAGAAGTCTGCCTTTTGAATTAATATCAAATACCGTTTGTGAATTAATTTGGATCTTATTCCATATAGTTTCATATAATTTTCTTTTTGTGGTGTGTGTGTCTGTGTGTATTCTCCTTGGTTTCTGGCTATTCGCAATAATAGTTATGTAGACATATTTATAATATATATCACTGTACTGCTGATCACATTCCTTTATTGCATGTATCTTGCTATGGAAATATTGGGTTATTTGGTAACTTTATTTCCAACTTGTGGTAGATAATTCCAAATTATTTTCAAAGGTGTTTTTACCTACTAATTTAACTGTTGCTAGCAGTGTATGAGGTTTTCCATTGCTCTCCCTTCTCTTTAGTGTTGATATAGTCTTATTTTTTTTTGTTGTTGTGCTGGTTTTAATTTCCTTTTCCATCACACATAAGAATCTTTCCTACAATGTGCAGCCACTTAGAAATGGCTCATATCCAGGGATAAGAAAATACCAGTCTCACTCTTTAAATTGTTGTCCATTCCTCCTGGGCTTTGTTTCTTCTTCTCATGGGTGAGTCATTGAAGTATCAATCACCTGTGTGTTATAAATACACTATATATTCTATCTCAGCGTTAGTCTGTGGCTTACATTTTCACTTTCTTATTGGTATTTTTGAAAATATCATTTCATAATTTTAGCATAGTCCAATGTATCATGAGTGTTTTCTTTTACAGTAAATGCTTTTCCTATCCTAATACATCTTATGCTAGACACAGTTACAAAGATACTGATATCTTCCAGAAGTTTTATGATTCTACCTTTTGTATTTGGGTCAATAACACAATTGAAATTGATTTTGTCTATGCCAAATTTCAGGTTTTTTTCATTATGAGTATCTCCTTGATCCAGGTCAATTTCTATACTTTTTTTCAGATGGTTCCTTTCTTAAGACAATTGTCCCTAATTAAATGCTTAAGTTCATATAGTTGTCCATTTTGCACTGGTCACTTGTTCAGTCTTGAACCAATGTGAATCTTTATCATAGTAATTTTATGATGAGAATTGCTGTCTAAGGCAGTGAATCTGTTTGCCTTTTTTTCATTACAAGTGTTTGATTATGTTTTATAAGTTTCATATAAATGTTAGAACCTTCTTTTTAATTTTTATCAAAGCCCACTCACGAGCTTGCTTGGGGTTGAACTTAACCATCAGTTCATGATGAAAGAATTAAATCTATAGTATTTTTCAAGTTATGAGCATAAAATATTTCTATGAATGTCTTTGCATTTTCTTTTAGTATTACGTATTTTGTGTACATGAGGCATTTAATATTTTGAAGTTATTGGTAAAATTTTAAAATTACATTTCATTTTAAAAATTATTTTCATGCTTCATTTATTAGGTAAAACATTAAAAACAACTTTTCTATTATATGATACTAACAAATTTCCTGAGTTCACTTAGGAATTGTAATATTTAATATCGATACCACTTTATTCTTTTCTATGCATGCAATTTTAAAATTTTTTTCCTGTTTCTTGTGCTTTTCTTTCTTTTCCTTATAATAGTTCTCTGGGGTGTTCCTGGTGATATGGAATAGAAGTAGTCGTAGGAAGTATAATTATTTATCAGTTGTGAATACAGATAACAAACTTTTGATATTCATCATTAAGTATGGTGAATAGGTTTTATAGTAAATAAGCTCTGTAAAATTAACACATTTATCTTCTACTCCTACTTTATAAAGTGCTTTGGTCACGTGTTGACTAGCAAAGCCCAGCTGAGTTTATTTTCTTTGAGAATCGCTTGCTGAAGCCCATAATTCATTTGTTCTTCCCCTGTTACTGTTATTTATGCCTCCCCATGTGTCAGTCTTTACTGTCTGCTGCTCATGTTCACAGTATGCAGCTTCTATCTCAGTGTTAGGCAATCAAGTGCTTTCACACTAGAAACCATGTCCTCTCCAGTTTAAAAACACCCAACACACTTAGAAGAATGTCAAAGATAGGCAAGGTACTCACTAAATGGTTATTCATGGATTCCTATCAGATAGCTTTCAAAGTGCTCAGGAATGGAAACTGACATTCTGTATCTGCATTTTAATTTCTCCAGCATTAGCTCATAGAGTAATGCAGCTCTATAGCCAGGGTTCCTATTACTTGCCAGAATAATATGCATGTTTTTTTCCTCTCTCTCAGGTTGCTACAGTCAAGGCAGCAACACCAGGTTTATAAAGCATATTTTTCAGAAGTAAAAGGTGTATTCTTGCTATGATAAAAATTTGGAACAGGTTCAACTTGTGTGATAAAACTGTGAACTTTAAGTAGGCCAAAGAGAGACAAGGGGACACTGAGGTTAAAAATAACCACCGAGTGGTGGAATTCTGGGCCAGTGGGGTGAAGACAAATAACCAGGCCTACATTTTGAGGCCTCAGTGATCAAGAACCTGAGGAGGTGCTGGCCTTAGTCTCCAAATCTGTTTCTCAAACCCTCAATTCCCCAAACGCTGCCGAGAATCTCCACTTAGAGAAGCAGGGTGAGTGACACAGGCCGAATTAGGCCATTAGGGTTGCAGCAGCACAGTCTTGGAGCCTTGAAGTCCTTTTGAAAAGCAGAACAAATTTATCTGCAGGTCAGAGGAGGAGAAATTGTTGGGAATTGAACATTTTGATCAAGATCTGTGGATAATAGGCATCTCCTGGCAGCCTGGTGGCCCCAGGCAGATGAGAAAGAAATCTGTTGGGTCAGACTTCAGCCAGGGCAGACACTGCTCTCCCTGTCCTGGGGGAGATAGGGACAGCTGGCTCTGTGCCAGTTCCGTAGGGGCAGCCAGAGCACTGGACCCTGAGCCTCTCTGCTAAGTCAGCTTCCGCCTTGGCTGAGGAGTCCCCCCTCTTACCACATCTGTGCTTGCATCATCTTTACATCCTTCGATTTTTTACACTAACTGATGAAGCAGGCAAAGGTCCATAAGGCTATCCCCATTTTACAGACTGGGAAATAAGCCCAACTGTCAATTGACTTGCTATCCATAACACAGCCAGTAAATGACAGGCTTTGGCTGAAATTGTAGATTTTCTTCAAACTTAGACTGGTGGATTTTTCCTTCCCTTTTTACAAAAGAACTGTGGTCTTGCAGAAGTGATATTGCTGGCTCCTACCTTAACTTTCTGTCTGGTTTTATGATAATGAATCTTCAGAATGGTAGGAAATTTGACAGGAGCATTTTCTGTATAGATCTGTATGATGCTTAGCCCTGTGCCAGGAATGTAGCAACCCGGCGATCATTCCCAAGGGAGACTGGTGACAGTGAGACAGGTCTATTTGGAGCACACAGAAAGGGTGTATGTAGGAAAGTCAGGTGCTGCCATCACAGCTATCTTATGTAAAATATATTACATATTTCTCTAAGGTCTTTCTGACCTTTAATTAACTCGCTGCTATATTTAGGATAAACTTTACCTCAGGGTCATTTTAATTTCCACAGCACCATTGGGATGTGAGGCACAGTAGCCCACTCAAGGCCAATGGAGGTGGACGGGGCAAACTCACACAGAAGTCTCCCCAGGACCTTCGACCCTGCCTGCCCTCTTGTTGGGGACAGAGGTTATAATGAACCACTTTTATTAATGCAGTCAGCATAGGAAAGTTGGATCCGTAATTATATTTGTTTCTATTTTGACCTGCAGAATGTAGTTCTATGATTTATAAATACATATATTTTACAAACACAAACCATGAAAATTCTATCACCACTAGTTGTTAGTATGAATTTCAAGACTTTCTTAACAGAAATAATGAAGTATGGGCTTCTGCTGATAACGGTTCATCAAACTGGCTGAAGATGCCTATGAACTGCGGTGACATGGGTGACCTCATTCTTTCTGTTTCTTCACGAGAATGTGTCGAAGCCTGGGCTGCATGTCCCGCACACTTTGCATGATCCAGGGTTTCTCTGCTTTCATCAGGACTTTATAAGCTAAGAGTCAGGTTCAAGTAGACAGCAAGAGCACCATGGATTAATAAGATTAATCACAGTGTGATAGCTTTAAACCTAAGGACTAATTATAAAGCACATTTAAAAAATATATGTAGCCATATAAATAGAAAGTGACAATTCAAATGAAATCAGTCCCATATGGCACCCATGAAAATAAATTTTGTGCCTTTTATGCATTTTGTATTTTAGCACCAGCTGTTGGAATAGCCTATTTTTTTTTCTTCCAGGCAACAGAATCACACAAGACTCCAGCAAGAGTGAGTCAGGCCTCGGTGCACTCAGTCTCCAGCAGTCTGCCTTGTCTGGCCTCTCCCAGTGCTTGGGTTCATCTTGCTTTATTACTGTTACCTGAAACACCAGGTCTCTATGGAGTTTAAGAGAGCTCCACTGCCACCTGTGGTTAAAGGTACAATTGATCAGGTTTGCCCTGGAGAGAAGCAGCAAAGTGAGCTGCCACAGTGGAGCTGGCCTACAGTGCAGAACTCGGGGAAAGCGTCCAGTCACTTCACAGATTCTGTGATTTATGCATTAAGTGAGGGTGACAGAGAAGAGAGCCAGAGAGGAGGGAGCGGGACACGTAAAGGATGGTGACTGGACTTAGAGTACTTATTAAATGGGAACCCTGAGGACCCCATTTTCTAAGAATGTTAAAATTTGATTTAGAAGCGTTGGGTCATTTGCAAATTTTGACATTATCCAGAGTGGCCAATCTCGAAGATGTGAAATTAGACATGAACGATGCCTTCACGTCTGACAACCACAACATAATGTATGGTTCAGACCATAAGATGCAGTATCTATTTATTTTATGAATGAGAAGAAAAATGCTTTCTCTGAGTTCAACTCATAGTCCAGGCATAAAATTCCATGAATCTAAAATTGGCTGCCAGTATGTTGACTATATAATCTGGCTGAAACTATTTCTAAATTGAGCAGCAGTGGAAAAAATAAGTGTCCCAGGGAGGGTGCCACATGCATCTCTGTGTGACTCTCCAGTGCAGTTCTTGCCTGATTAAGGACCCTCTTTCAATGGTGCCCTTCTCCATCAGAGCTTGACCTCCCCGTTCCTCCGTGCCTCACCACCTCTAAGAGAACGACTTCTGCAGATCAATTGGGGAATTAATTTCCACCTATGGAAGGTGTTCAGGGAGATAAAAATAAAAAAACTGCATGTGCCATTTCACAGTGACATTTGGAAAACACGCACAATGTTGAATTCTAGCAGAGCTCTTTGAAGCTGGGAAGCAGTAAAGAAATCTCCTCTCCCCATTTCTGTCGTAGGGAATCAGTTTGCTACCAAGAATCACTGTTCTGCATATAACACAGATATTACTCATTGATGCCTCTTGTTTACAGGAGCCATGGCTCCTAATGCCCATTCTTTAGCTCATAAATGTTGAGCTGTACGACTTAGTCCAGTGGGCCAATTGGAACAAAATACCTGTTGAATCTTGGTTATGTTGCCTTCTCTTTCCCCCAGGCTCCTGCACTGCACACCTCGCTTAAGCCAGCACAGAGTCGCTTCAGAGGAGAACAGGGTGAGTGCAGGGTGACACTCTACTGTCCTGTCACAGCAACCTTTTATTCTCCTTGCTCACTCTTTTCTTTCACTGCTCTCCAGGTAAGAGAAACTTCTAATTCCTGAGATGCTTGCTGATCTTATGATCCCAGATTTTCACTGCAAGACTCTCCCTCCTCTTAGTCCTATAGGCATTTATTTTTAGTCTTGCAATAATCCCTTCAAATGAAATCTCTCCTTACTAAGTCAGGATTTGTTTCCTTTATTTGGAGCATGGTTCATTATTAAGTCTGTGGCCGGAGGCCAGACCTTTGCTTATTTCTTTTCTTTTTTTCTTTTTTTTAAGAGAAAAGCCTTGGATTTAGCTCAGTGGCACAAGCGTCTGCCTGGCAAGTATAAGGTCATGAGTTTGATCCCCAGTACCCAGAGAGAGAGAGAGAGAGAGAGAGAGAGAGAGAGAGAAGCCTTAATTTATGGCAATTTAACAGAAAAAGATTTATGAGAACACTCAAGGCTTATGAAATTCCTCATTTACCAGTACAGTGGTTGTATTTAAAAGGTGAAGTGGGTGAATTTCCTATTATATCGATGTTGGTCATTTCCCTTATACTAACGACCCTGCCAGGATTGTGGGGATTTCTCTTTCCGGTCAGCAGCCCTTACCCACCACCAGCGCTTTCTCATGCCCTCCTGCATATTCTCCTGTATATTCTGCTGAGGGGATAAGTTTGTAGAAGTCAAAAGCAATGGAATAAAGAAACTTAAAAGTACTATTTTTTACTCCATAGTGATCATTTTAGAGGTCCTCAAATACAGAAATCGCTGTGGAATCTAAAGCATTACAGAGAAAGACCCCTTATAGGAAGGAAACCGTTATGTTAAGCAGCATAGGGTGCAAAAGAGCCTTTTATTTTATCATCTTAAAATGTTTTTGGCAGCTCAAATCTGCCATCACGATGAGGACTTGATGTACAAACAGTGTTTCTTACATAGGCTCTGTCTCAGGCCATCTGAATCAGAAATTTTGTGATGCATGAAATTTTCTGTATTTTCAGTGACCTTCATAGATTAATATTAAAGTTATTAGACCACTGAGAGACCACAAGGCATGAATAGAGTGTTAAAGAGGCAAAGAAACATGCAGCCTGTTTCGTGTGGAATATGACAAAATTTACTCATACACTCTCCAGAACAATGCACCAGGAACCCACACATTGTTTACACAAAACTGTGAGGCTTTCAGAGACATCCTTAAGTCTGAGGCTCACACAGAGCTTCTCCACAGAAGTTTCACTCCTTCCAAGTTAAAATGGTTTGAGTCTGGATGTCCCCCCAAAGCCTCATGCTGTCCATGGGGCAGGCTTCTAGGGCTTGTGACTGATTCATGGTCCAATGCTGGGATTATGCATGTGATTGCTGCACCCAAGTGGATGTGGCCCACATACAGTATAAAGGACAGTCTTTTCCCTGTGCTCCTGCCCGTTTGCTTTTGTCGCTTTTGCTGTTTTCTACCACCATGAACTGTTGCCTTCTGCCATGTGCCACTCTGATTTGGAGCCAGTTGAGTATGGACTGAAACCTCCACAAACTGTGAGCTAAGTAGACTTTCCTTCTTTCATTTTGGATATCAGGTATTTTGTCTCAGCAACAAGAGAAAAGTAACCAAGACAAAGGTCTCACTGTTTATCCTTCAGATGAGGAAACTGTAGCCTTGAGTGTTACTATTTTTACTCAGGCAACACATAAAGACTACAGATACTTTCACTTTCCAACTGCTTGTCAGTAAAATTTGACTATGTTCTGGGGGAGCGAAATAAGTATTTTCAATCAATGTATTCTATAGTAACGGTTTTTCTGCAATACAAACAGATAGATCACAGTCAGAAGATTTTGTTAGTGTTTTCAGTATGAAAACAGCTTAACTTCTTACCCTAGACATCATTCTTAATTGTGGAGCTACTTGCTCCTGACTTGAAAGTCACTACAGTTTATTCTGCTGGACAGTGTGCAGTTTAGTCCCAAAACAAAACTCACTGGGTCAGATTGATGAAAATTTTATTTCGTACACAAAGGGTTGCAGTAGGGCTGGGGATTTAGCTCAGTGGTTTAAGCAACTGCCTGGCAAACGCAAGATTATGAGTTCAATCCCCGGTACAAAAAAAAACCCCAAAAAACAAACAAACAAAAAAAAGGGTTGCAGTAATTAACATATTGTGTTACCTTTAGTGTCTACGATTCTTGTATTTGCTTTCTAATTCTGTGAAACTGACTAAAAATGGAAGTTTACTGTCCATCCTCAGCTGTTGCTCTTATCACACTCTTTATGGAATTAAGTTTCTAAAAAAGTATTTCACCTTATAAAATATATTACCAATCCCATCACAGGAGCTTAGCTCTTAAGGTTCAGGGGAAGAAAACATGAAGTAATATCTAAATGGGGGAAATGCGTGACCAAAGAAGGAGTAACTTTCAGGGCAAGGAATCAGGCACAGGGCTCCTCAAATTGCAGAGGAAACATGAGGCAGTTTCAGCGCTTACAGGAAGAGAAATGTGGAGGAGAGAAAAATACATGGGCAGGTGGGAGAAAAGTAACATACACCAATCAGGCCTTTCTGCCTTGGGTGCTCATACCCTTGGTCATTCACCGGCCAGGAGATCCTCATGTGCTTGTATTTTCCCATAAAGTACTTCAAATTCCGTTCTATATGCAAACTATGCTTTCTTTTGGGAGTGACTGCAGTCACCTGTGCTTCACTGCTGAGCATTCCCGCTCTGGGGTGCTTTATAACTATTTACAGTTCTAACAAGGCTGTTGACTTGTGATTGGTCTCCACAGGAATCTGAAGCCCCATTTCATCCCGTCTCAGTTATTTTCAGTGTCTCTGGGGATCCTGGAAGAAGACAGCTTTTATAAAACCTTTTCAGATGCCAGAGGAAGGACCGCACACTCTTCCTACCTGCAAGGCTTCCACACTCCACGCTGTGAGCCGCCCAGCACGCGTGCACTTCCCCAGCAAGAGGCAGCCCTGGGGTGGAGGCAAGAGCCCTGCAGCTCAGGCTTTCCTCTCCGCTCTCCCAGTGTTCGCTGCTGGCTGCCAATCTCTCTGAGCCAGAGTCATTTATTAATTAGTAAAACCAAAAGTGACACCGTCTACCTCACATGATTATGGTGTTGTGCACTGAGATCCGAAGCTGACGAGGCACTGGCTTTGGGGAACATCTGCAGAATCATAGTTTAAAATTTCAGAGGGTCTTTGAGTTTGCTAAGGTGCTCAGTAAGATTTACCTGGTTCTGAGAGGACAGAGACACTTGCTGGCTCAGGTGAGAGCCAGGGGTGATGCGACTTCAGGCTTGGTTTTTCTCTTCTGCGTTTTCTTTGATGAGTGTTGGTCCTTTCTGAGCACCAGGTACGGAAGTTTCACCTCGGCCTGTTCTGTAGCAAGCACTGTAATGAACCTGTGACGTAGTTCTTCCGCGTGGCTCTCCTGGCTCTCCTTTCTTCACCTGCCCCCTTTTAGAAGATTTTCTTAATGCCATTGTTTTGGTCTTGCATTTTATATTAATTTACTTTGTGCTCTAGTTTTCTTGTCATGTAATTTTCTTCAGATGGTTCTGTTTTCTTCCAAAACAAAGCCTTTATTTTTAAGCAGTTTTCCTACTACTTTCTCTTTCTCTATTTCTCTTTCCTCCTCCCTTTCTTTAACTACTGATAGCCAGTTCCTATATTGCATTCTTCATTTGTTTATATTCAAGGTGACCAGTCTTCTATTAATTTTTTCCTGTAAGTAAACTTTTCCTCACATCACATAGTTCATAGCTTATCTGGGAGCATATCTTCCCTCCCAGCCACAGAGGAGTGTATTATCTTATTTTTGTACTCTGAGAGTGCAGAAGAACATCAGATAAGTCTTCTTTTCTCTAAGATTCTGGAAAATGTGTTTTTCTAAACTAGAAACTAAAATGCCATTTATATGAGGGGAGTAACTCTTAATGTTTAAGCATTACTACATTTCTTCAAGGAATAATGTAAATATGTCAAATTTTGACTTTTCTTCCAATGAAACTGTATCTTTTTACAATATTTTTGAATTTTGCCCAATCCGTTTCCTTGTTTCCTTTGTCTGTTTTTTTTTTTTTTCAAATTTGAGTGCAAGTGTGATAATTGTCATGATTGTGTCACTCTGTGATTGACCTTTCTTAAGTTTGGGGTGCACATGTATGTGCGTGTGCTAGTGGTGTTAGGCACATTTTGGAGGGTGAGATAAGGTACAGCATCTTTATTTATTGTTTTGATATGGGATTATATCTTTGCCTTAATGATGATCATCTGGGAATTCCTTCCATTCATGACTTGTTAATTTATGCTCATTATGTGAGGTACTGGTGCAATGAGTCTTGGATCTGAATCCTCTCCCGCAATTTCTTTTTACTCTGTTACATTTCTTATTCTTTTATATAATCTCATGCTCTTTTTATATCTCTCTGGTAGAACTCTGTGACTCTACCCAACTCCACCAAGAGCTTTCTAATTCTGTAGACCCAGGGAACATTGGCATCTCACCTGCATCCTTGGTCGATGTGATCCATCATTTCCTGCTGTCCTTTTACACATGAGCTAATATGACCCGCAGAGCAGGAAGTTCTGATGCTTACATGGGTTTGGAGGAATATTCATTGGTATCTTGAGATAAAAACTTGTTGAGAAGCTACATGCAGATTAAGAGAAATGAGAGGAATATGTTTTCCTTTAAAATTCAAGATTAGTAAGATCTTATTTGAGATGGAGGAACTAGGCTTGTTAATAAATCCATAATTTTTCTTACTTATTAATCTGAGCAATATGGAAACAAAATATCTTCAAGGTAAATCATCAAGGTAGCTTAGAGAGATATTTTGGCATTTGTAATCTGTTTCCATTCCATATTTGTAGCATTTGCTTTCCAGTGAGCTGGCTTTCTTCTATTTAAAGTAAAATAGCAGAAAAAAAAGCCAGCTTCCCATCATGCGCTGCTATCTAGTTACTCTACCTGTGTTCATCTTCAGACGTAAGTGGGGGCTTCCACTGAGATTCTCTGCAACCTACATCTTTCAATTTGCAAAATGTGTTGATTCTCAGAGTATGCCATTTCTTCTAACAGTCTTACACAAGTGATTTTCTTTCTTTTAAAAACTGCCTGATTGAAAAGTGCTATGAAATAATGAACTCTTTATTATACATTCCTTTTTCTTGTATAACAATAGAATTTTGTGATGGATAAGAGTCAGATAACAACTCCAAGGCAGAAAAATTTAACATTGGTAACACCGTCTCACTAAGAATGACAGTGTATGCAGTTGTGAGTAACATTTCGCTCTCCAAAAGTATGGTTTATGAAGTATTTTTACCACTGGGTAATTAAGCAACAAGAAGCCTGTACGGAGTTACAGTTCACCTCCGTAGAAGATAACTAGGCTTGAAAGCTGCCTGCTTGGTAGATAATGACATTTATGACAACCATGAACATTGAAGAAATATTGTTTTAATAAAGCTTTTAACTATTGAAAACACTAAAAGAAAGTGCCATTGTGGTATTGTTTTTACTTTTCCATATTGTTATTTTTTGCCTTCTGGCTCTCAACACTGTAGCCGTCCGTTATATTAGGTATAGGCTGCATGGGATGTGACTGTGTAATTTAGCATAAAATATTTTCTTCATAATAAAAATAATGCATTGCATTAGACAGTCAGCCCTCATATCTTTGGGTTCCACTTTTCAATTCAACCAACTAAAGAATGTTTGAAAAGATGGACTGAAGCATGTTTTAAAAGGTCATGTTTGTGCTGAACGTCTGCAGACCATTTTTCTTATTACTCTTCCCTAAGCAGTACAATATGGTGATTACGCACTGAATGATTACAGTGTGTTAGGTATTACAGGTAATGACTTATAGCAAATATGACCTATAGCAAATAGAAAGATGTAAGTATATAATACACAAATACAATGTTATATGCACTGTTTTATATAAGAGACCTCACCAGTCACGGACTTCTAGATCTATAGGTGTCCTAGAACCTGTCCCCTTTGTATAGAGAAGGAAAACTAAAATTCATACTTACTTAGGGGAACTGTTTAATAGGATATTAGAAATGGCACATTATCAAAAATCACTAAGCAGTAATTGCAATTAAGAGCTAAAAGTTCTTTGCAAAACTGAGGAGTACATTGATGGGGGTCTATTGCTTCTCTGTAGAATAAAACTAAATTTAGGATACTTGTCAGTGATGTAAGAAAAATTCCAAGAGGTGGCCCTCCCTTCCTCGTCTCCCAAGGGAATGCACTGTTTCACCGGGGATTCGTGACATAGATATGTACATCTGTTATTTCTTTTCTCCTCTGTACAGTACTGGGAAGGAAGCTTTTTCTATCTACCAATCTATATCTATCTAGCTATCTTTTTAGCATGTATTACTTATTTACTTCTAGTGAAATTGAAATTATTTTGAAGTTCTTGCCTGAATTGTGGTTAACAAATACTGTTTATATTTTATTTCTGCATTACCTTTAAATTATTCATTAACTGAGTTCTATTACTCCGAAACACTATTACTATCAGAATACTAATATTAATACTATTAAAAATATATTAGCTAAAACTAGGAGGCATTATTTTATTATTACTCTCAGTGGACAATTACTAATTACATTAGATAAACTGGAGTGTCTTGTTTCACATTCTTACCAGAAATAAATAATGTAACTGTACAGAGTATAAATAAAATTAATTCTGATGGCCTAGAAATAGAAAAAGATTGGGAGTTGAAGCTACTACAAATAAGAAAATTACAAATTGTCCTTGAACATTTTATTTCTTATTTATAACATATAATGTATTATATATGACAGTTTTTCAAAAATGTGAAGTGTGCATTTTGTGTTTTAAATAGTTTGAAAAATACTGGTAATTGTTATTTATGAAATACCGAA
Source organism: Hydrochoerus hydrochaeris (assembly GCA_004027455.1). Lineage (NCBI taxonomy): Eukaryota > Metazoa > Chordata > Mammalia > Rodentia > Hydrochaeridae > Hydrochoerus > Hydrochoerus hydrochaeris. Next base: position 28,589 of record PVLA01012733.1, on the reverse strand, counting down.
TAATTTGGTATTTACCTCTGGGGTGATTAGAGTAGAATTTCACCTTGGTGGGTATGGAATCTTCCCAGGAGATGGGTGGAGCAGACTTCTAATGTCCCGGTGAGGCTCATGGAGGCGTGGTTTGGGCATCTAACCCACTCCTGTCTGACACTCTTCCAGTTTGGCTTTTCAGTGGCTAACAGCTAAGCTGCTGTGCATGTCCCTGCCCTTTAGCTATGATGTCTCTGCCTTGGTGCTGAGTGATCATGGATTAAAACCAATTAAATCTCTTCTTTAAATTCTGGGTGTTGTGTATTTTGCCTCAGTAATGAGAAATCAGACATTTACCAAATATGCAGTACAGAAGGGTTGTTTTTGTGACAATTCCTCACCCTGTAGTTTAGAAGACTTTGGAACTGGGTTACAGAAAGATTTGGGAACAGTTTGGAGATGTGGAATACAGAAGCTATGCACTACTGTAAGCAGAGTCTGATGAATGAGACTTGTCAGTGCTCAGAAGACCAGAATGCAGATAGAAATTCAGACAGTAAAGACCAGGCTAAGGAAGCTTCCACTGCAATAAAACACTCCACTGGCAGCTGGACAGACTTGAGGCCATGTGTGTTACACTCTGGCAGAAAACTTGCCTGCAATTTGTCTAGATTTTGAGACTGTTTCAGAGACTTAATTAAGGGCTGTAGACTAATTAATCTGTCAGAGGAAATTTCAAGACAGCCTAACATTTCGGCTGTGGCATAGATACTGCTGGCTGCAATTACCCAGACTTATACTTCTGAGCCTGGGAAAACTCACAGAACAGTTTTTAAAAAATTTAGATTTGGGCCCAGCAGAAACCATGTGTAAAGATAGGGTTCCGAAGGTATGCATACTAAAGAGATTATTAACATTAATTAAAACCAAATAATTTCTACCGGCAAAGAAGAAAGATACCTTAAGAACACCTCAAAAATCAGAAAGATCCCATCCATTGCAAACTCATGAGTACGAAAGTGTCAACCTTTCTTTTTGAGAAGAAGCTCTCTGAGATGCCTGCTCAAGCAGGACTCCTTGGGGATTGCTTCCCAGGATTAATTTTACCACGATAAGCCATCTAGGCATTCAGAGGTCACTGTTGCCATGGTCCCAGGGGGCCTGACTATTGCTTCCACTGACAGCATCTATTGGCATCATCCAAATGATGCTGCTCTTACTGGCACACAGAATTCTAGAACTGAGTCTTAGAAACATTGCCCTGGCTGCAAAGCATGACCTGGAAGACCAAACCTGGAGTCTCTGAGAGAGAAGTACTTGAAGCTGTGAGAATGAAACCTAAGCTGCAGTGGAGGCCAAAAGATGTCAGCCCAGGAAAGCTGCAAGCTGTGAGTGGAGCCAGCCCAAGGGTGGCATCATATGGGCTACAACAGGTAAAGCCAAGGAAGTGAGGTGCTCCAGGGTTTTTGGAGCTCACATTTTGCCATCATTTGTCCTAATTGCTAGATATGGAACTACAGGGCTTATTGTTTTGGATTTTGGTCTTGCTCAGTACACTTCTGCTCTATCTTATTATTCTTCCCATTTGAAATGGGGATATTTACCTCATGCCTTATACTCTGGGATTATGTGACTTGTCTTTGCTTTTTATAAAAGTTTACAATTAAGAGTTTGTTTTGGGTTTTGGAAGAGACTCAAACTTGAATTTTTGAAAAATGCTATGGATGAATTCAAGATATATTGCAAAGTAACAGTAAAAAAAAACAGGATGGCACTGGAACAAAAAGAAACCAAATAGGGTGTTCACAATTATTCACAGACACATTCAGTTATCTGTTCTTTGACACAGGGTCAATAATAGATGTTGGAAGAGAGATAACCTAACCAATGGTGCTGGGGAAATCAGCTGTCTATTGAAGAAGATTGAAACTGGATCCACACCTTTCACCAAATACTAAACTAAAATCAAAATGAATGCAAGATCTAAATATTAAAACAGAAACACACTGAACTTGCTGCAAGATTAAGTAAAACACTAAATCTTAGGTGTAGAAAAGACTTTCTGAACAGAACTCCAAATTCACAAGGGACAATAGCGAGAAGTGACAAAATGGAATTATATTCAGCTAAAAAAACTTCTGTTCAGCAAGGGCATCAATTAGAGTAATAATAGCAACAATATGAATAAAAAGAGGATTTGGAGAAGCAGCAAGGGAGGTGAGTGCAAAGGGAAAGAGTGTCAAAGGTAGACATGAATTTACTCCCTAAAATGAATGTAAACTTCATGCATTGCAAACAGGTACTAAGATAATTTTTAACAAAGCAAACTGCTAAGGAAGGGACTATTGTATTTCTGGTTATATGTAGGATGGTTGTGTTGTCTTAGGCAGAATTACAAACTTGCTGCTGTCTTCATCTGGAGAGAATTCAGGGTTTAAGATGTGTGGGTTCCAAGTTGAAAAATCTTGAGACACAGCAGTGAGGAAGGGAGTTCTACTTCACTGGCTTCGAGACCCACCCCAGGGATCGGGGAGCACACTTCTGGGGGGGGGTTGAGTGGGTCGTGGCAATGTGGTCTTTGAGTTGGGATCTCAATGGTTACTTTCTCTCTCTGCTTTCTTGCTGCCATGAACTAAGAACTTTGGCTTTGCCACACCTTTCTTCCATGGCATCTCTGCTTTGGACCCAGCCGATCATGGGCTGAAATCATGAGGAAATTAAATCTCTCCCTCTTTAAATTGTGGGTGCATGATACTGTGTCTCAGTGATGAGAAAGCTGATTCAAGAAAGCACTTGATATAAATCATCCTTAGTCCTTATAAAAAACAACCAATTGAGCTCTCATCATTTTGCAAAGGAGGCAGATTTAGAGCAATGTCTTGACAAAGTCCAAAATGTTGGGGTAAATCTGGAATTCAAGCTTAGAATATTGCCCATACTATTTGTTCCTTTTGGGTCTTGTACTTTTAGACAAGGTCTTGCTGAATTGCTGTGATGCCCAGGTTGGACTCTGTCTTGTCTTTCTGTCCCTGTGTCTCCCAGTATGCTGGGATTTTAGGCACTTGGCTACCGAGCTGGACTCGCAGTGAGCATTCTGTGTTCTCGCACCTGCTGTCTATTCTCAGCGAGCCCCTACTATACCTGTCAGCACTGTTAATTGGAGTCTTCAGCCTTGCTCTTCCTTCATGACTACAACCCTGGGCTCATTCCCTCTATGTGCCCTCATTACGGCTCACTCACCTCCTGGTAATTACACTGTCGATTCTTATACTTAAGTTGCATTATTTTTTATTCCACATACATGCAGCATTTCTGCCCATGTCTTGCTGAAGCATATCTCCCCAGTTCATGCATTTTCATCCCCAAGGCAGGATCACCTTTTCAAAAGGCACAGTGTTCCATTATGTGTATTACCATCTGTCTATCCATTCCTCACTTATTAACATGGAAAATTTTTTTACTGAAATACATGGTGAAACTAGCAACAGAAAGCTCAAATAGTTGCTTTTTCATGTAATTTGAGATTTTTACTGATCTGAAAGAGATGGAGGACATCTTCTCTTGTTACAGAACAAGCAGGTATTGCTACAACTCTGTACTCTCTTGCCTGGAAAAGTAAAGAATGGAGTAAGACATCAACCAGAAACACTTTAGAGGGCTTGCAAGCAACAGCCCAAAGGTCCTGGAAGAACCTAAGAAAGAATACAAGAATGAGGACAAGTCCCTTTTCTGGGGATTTGTTGCCAGTTATCAAAATTTTGAAATCACTCTGTCACTTTCAAATAACACCCAAGGAATTGAAGCAATAATCTTAACCGGCTAGAATTAAGGTTTGTATGAATTCACTCACTCATTCCATCACCATTTGTTGAGGATAACATCCCCCCTGTGACAGGGAGGGAAATAATGCGACTTAACAAAGTCAGGCTTCCTTAGAATCAGTTCTGTGTTTCATGAGACTTCTCTGTAACAGGATCAATATAATTCAATGCCTTGCGAATTAAATGATTCTTTTTATTGAGTTAATTAAACATGAGTCCCTACCTTTTGCTGTCAGATCAGTAAAACAAAACAGAAAAATATTAGAAGGTGAGACTGGTGAGTGGATGTCACCCAGGTAAGTTCCAACTGGCATTGTGTAGCAGAAATATACCATGGCCGTCTAGACAGATGTCCGGAGGGTCCAGACCAGTGTTGGTGACCAGTTCTCTTTCACATTCCTGCAGACTTGGTGGAAGCCACTGCCTCAGTTTCCAGCCATGACAGTCTTTACCACAGCCCATGCAAACCCAAACACAAATTGAACATTGCATTGTACAGTCATAGGAAAAAGAAAATCCAATCTGCCGGTATGCATTAGGGCTCCTTTGGACATAGAATCTAAAGCATTAGCACGGGATGTAGTATAAACTAACCATGATTTTCTTCTCGTGTTGGAAACTGTTTTCAATAGTACAGATATGCATATTTTAGCTGGATTACATCACACGCTCAAAAACATTGCAAACCAGTTTAATTAATTGTAAAGTAATTTAAAAGCTAATATTTGATTCAGTCATTCACTTTTGCATTTGGGGAAGAATTTCAAGAATTTTATATTCAGTTTTTATTACTGAGATCAGGAAGTTTCATTTATAATTTATTTGTGTTTTTGAAAGTCACTGGTAATAAAGAATATTTTAAGAGTTATATTTTTAAGTTTTATATTTTAAATTTTATCAAATTGGGATTCACAAATCTTCATCTCAATTTATTATAATGATGTTCATAATCTTCTTGCTTGTCTGTGTGGTACTAGAGATTGCAGTTTGGAGATTGGGACTTTGCGATGAGTTATATCTCAAGCCATTTTTTTTAATTTTAATTTTTTTTTTTGGTCCAGGGATCAAACTCATGACTTCAGACTTGCCAGGCAGGCACTTATGCCACCGAAGTAAATCCTTGGCCCTTAATTGTTAATTTTGAGACAGGATCTCATAACTTTCCTATGCTGCCCTGAGCTCAAACTTGTGATCGTCCTGCCTCAGCTTCCTGGAATTCAGGGATGCAGCAAAATACCTGGTGAAAGACAATAAACTTTGGACTGCTTGGAAAATATACATAAAGTTAGAAATTATTCATAACCAAAAATTTTTATTCCTGACTCTATTTTTGAACTATCTTTTGGTGAAATCTTGGAGCGTATGTGCGTTTGTGGCTCAAGATGGATCAAAGTTGAAAATACCTCTTGTCCCAGTCAGAGACAGAAGATTTGACATCAGCAGATTCATGCTATTGGGAAATAAATGCTACTATATTTAGCAGCAGTGAGGCTCATGATAGGAAAATTCAACTCTACCAGTAAAGTTATTTAAGTAAGATTAGCAAATAAGGCTCAGAAATGGTAAGCAACTTGGTTGTCTATGGCCTTGCTAATATTAATGGTAAAGTAGAAACCAGAACCTGACTTAATCGACCTCCCACGTAATTATCTAGTTCATGCTCATCTACATCACTATTGTGAGTTAGCTCTGGTTAAAGGGAGCCTTGTGATCACAACTATTGGAAAGATTTTCTATGCTTTATGCAGCCAAGTGTAAATTCTCAGCCTCTGCATTTCTAGATCACGCTCACTGATAGCATCATTAGGAACTAGAGAGACAATGGAATCACCTAGGAAGCACATCAGGTGAAACAACATCTGTACCTTATTCATCAAAAATCTGAATAATTAGCCTACAGTTGTCCCTAAACATCGCTATTTCAAAATGCTCCCTGGGAAGCCAACTTTCACCCAGGGTTCAGAATGTCTGCTTGATGCTTCATAAAACTATAGTTTTCTACTCTACATCTCGAGGTACAAGGGAATTTATCAAGCTGGAATCAAGAATAAAAGGCTTAGAAATAGGCTTAGAATCTATTATTTATCTACATCCTTAGATGGGGTATTTCTTATTACATTTCTGCTGGGTAATTATCTAGTGTTGGTAAAGTGTCATACCAAGTATCCTCCCTCCTAATTCAGCAATAATTTTATATCTCTAGTTTTGAAAAAAAAAAACTAGATCAGGGAATTTCACTGTTTATTCTTGTATCTTCAAAATTTTCCTATCAATATTCCTACCTTTATCCACTGGATATCAATGTAAAATTGTTTTTCAGTGGGGGTGCATTTTGAATTAGTTCATTGTTATTTATACAAATTTGTCTGCTTTTTTCTGCATGCAGTCAGGTTGAAATATTCTGACCTTCAAAGATTGAGGGCAAAAACTTCTATCCGTCTCCTTTCTACAGGCTCAGAGCTGGTTGCGAGTTGTGGATTCACTGAACTGAAATGGGAAACCAAACCCTACGTTTGAATTCTCAGTCTGCCGGTAATGCATGAACGTGAACCCGTTGAATAAAAGCTAGCTTTCCCCGAGTGCTGCCATGCTGGGAATCATAACCGTGTTAGTTTAATCTGCCAGTCTAGCTCAAGATAAAAGCTGAGAAGACTTAGGAGTCCACTCAGATGAATTTTTCAAAAAAAGAGGCCTGGAAAGGTAAAGAACAATAGTAGTGCTAGTAAAAATTAGGAAAAAGAAAAAAAAAGGCAAGATGAATGCGGAGAAATTTCAGAGAAACACACAACACAACACACCAAGGCTTTCTCCTGGCTTTGGAGAAAGCTCCTGCAGGATGTGGCCAGCATCATGTTCCCGGGGGCACAGGAAGATGCCTAAACAGAAGGATGGGAAGTGTCATTGGAAATAACACCTAACACTTGAGTAAAAGCACACAGAAGCTTACAGGTACGAAGACTCTCATTAAAGAAGGAAGAGTTGAAATCCTAGGATGGGCAGAGGTGTCTGGGGTGGCTGAGTCTTCAGAGGAGAGCTTCTCCGAGCCACTCCGTCTGTCCGAGGGTCAGCGAGCTCCCCTTTCCCGGGGCCCCCAGAGTTCTGTGCTAGGAGATCCTGCTGCTGTTCCAACCCACCGTTCCTCTGCAGTCTGCTCCTCTTCTGTGTCTTCTTTATTCCAAACATCTTTATTTTCACATTCGCTGAGTTGAGATAGATTTTTTTCACTAGAGATGCAAGATTTTTAAAAAAATTCTTGGCCTCTTTGGTACTGCGCAACCAAATTTCCTCCACACTGTGGTATTTTTCTTTTAAGGAAAACTTTGGTAACAGAAGTACAAAATAGCGGGTGAATGTGCTTTATTACCACATTGATAGCAGAACTTCAAGAAGCACATACATGATGGTAAATTAACGCTGATGTAGTTACAAGGGGAGAGAGACAGTAACAAAGAGAACCAGCAGACGCTGAGCGTCAGAGGTCGTGAAGCTGAGACACTAATTTAATGGTTGTTACCAAGGCTCCGGGCCAGACAGAAGATTTTCAGGGTCATTTTTATCACTGAACCGGTGAGAGACACAACCTGTCCCATGCACGGTGGACTTCCCCCAACCTGATGCAGCCTGAGACAGGCAGAGACACAAGGGCGAAGCCGTTATGGAAATGAACCTCACTCCTGTTAACTCCTCCAGAGGTGTTTAGAGGGTATCGCACCTGTGGGCTGACACCTTATGTAATATCTGGTGGTACTAATTGATTTTCAGCAGTAAATTTGCTTTATTCACAGATTGGTCTTCTGAAAGCTTCCCAAATGAATGTGAGAAAAACAGGCCCAGTTTCTTCACAATTTGGTAAATGACAAATGGAAACAGAATAATCTCTCACATGGATTATAGCCAGGCATTTATAGTATAGACACGTTAATTATTCAGATGAACATTATGCTATTAGTTATACTGGTATGTAATCAATATTTGTTTATAGATATAAAACCATTAAATATATAAGTAGCATTTAAATATTTTCTGTCTTGAAAGTCACTAAAGTTTGACTTGACTTATGACCTCAGGCAGAGATAAACCAATATTTCAATACTGTTTCAATTGAAAATAGACGTGTCTAGAGCCTTTAAAATATAAATCAGTATTAAAAATGAAATGAATAATCAGGAAAAACAGTGGTTAACTACAAATAGCTGCCAATAATTTTGTAAACTCCAAAGTTTATGGAAATTGCATTTTTTAAAAATCAAAATTAAGCTACTTTATAGACTTTTAGTGTTCTCATCACAAAAAATCATCTGTATAAGGTAATGCATATATCATTAGCTCAACTTAGCCAACTGACAATGGAAAGAAATATCAAAATATTATGTACCATAAATATATATATATATCACTTTATGAATTAAAATACAAAATAAGAAAAAGAAAACTAGATTACTCTGAAGTACATTTTAGAGTTATCTTTCTTTTTGACAGAAATTGTTATGAAATTCAAAACCTTGTAAATGCATAAAAATGAGCTGTAAGCATAAGAATAAGAAACAACATCAATCTAGATTTTCCCCAAAAACATTGAGGAAACTTTTAAATTACCAATACAATCTAAAATGTTGCTCTTAGAACTTTTATTTTCAAGTATTACCTTGAGAAAAAAAGGAAATTCTACCAGAAAGAAAGAAAATATCTGTATTATAATGTTCTCTCCTTTAAAAAATAGAATCTTACTTCATAAGATAAAGTTCAGTAGAGTTCCCATCTTTAAAGAAAAAAATGTGTATGTTTTTGTGAAAGACATGGAATTTTTATAGACATTGATATTTTCTAGCCCCATAAATCCTGCTTCTGATCCCAGTGAAACAGTGTTCTGGCCATTTTTTTTTTTTTTTTTTACCAATCATTGTGTATTTACTTCTCACCAATCGCTTTCAGCATCTTCATGGCACACAGTGTCAATAATAAATCATTTATTCTTGACATCGATTTGTGGAGGGGAAGCACAAGTGAAGTAGACATGAAAGATGGAATTTGAGAGAGACAGGGAGGAGCATTTAATTAATTAAAGAAGTTCAAGGAACTGATAAAATTCTGACTACAGCCGGGGCAGAGAAACACAGGTCACTCTCTTGTCACATAAACAAAGTATTTGTAAGGTTAATGGAAATTTGTGATTACTCTGTGTGTCAGTTACTCTTCTTTCCTTAGTGAGACAAAATATCTGATGTCCAAGATTAGGGGAGGGAAGGTTCATTTAGCTTTCAGTTTTTTTGAGGTTTCAGTCCATACTCAGCTGGCTCCAAGATAGGGTGGTTGGCTGAGGGCAGCTGTTCATGGTGGCCGCAAACAGCAAGAGCAAACAGGGCAAAAGAGGGAAAGCATGCCTTTTTCCTACCCTTACATTGTATGCCATTTCTGCCCCTGGGCGGGTGCAGCACTCTACCAATCCCAGTGCTAGACAATGGTCCAATCACAAACGCTAGACTCAGCAGCCTCCATGACTGCATGAGGCTGCAGGGGGTTGGGAGGCATCAGAACACAAACCGTAACACTTTATTATAGATTGGTGAAAATTTTCAGAACAGAATTAAATAACAATACTTTCTATGTCCTTCAAATAATAAGGTTCAGGTACTGCATCCAGGGATGGTCTAGATTAACAAAGATAAAACATAAAGAAATTGATGAATCCTAGTAAAATGCATGTTAGCATAGATAATATGTATAAATGCAACATACATAGCAATGAAAAACCTAAGCCTTCAATACATAAGAGTAGTTCTGACATTTTCTATTCTTTTCTATTATCATTCTATTTTAGAAAGTTAACCAGGAACTACTAATTTAATTTCCTGTTTTACAAATGGTTTGTGACATAGAAATTGAATAAAACAGATTTGAGCAAATTTCAGTCTCATGTCACCTATTATATTTCTTTTAACAAAACATGGTAGATAGTAGGGTTTTTTATCTTGAGTATTAGATGAAGTATAAGTATTGCATTTTAATGATTAAAGTGACATACTTCTTTTCAGTTTTAAAAAAGGAGGAATTCTAGGAAACAGCTGATATTTTAAGTAGGTTTGTAAGGCTGAGCTGAATCTTTGATCAAGTATGTGCTGCTCAAATTCCACTAGACAGTGGGATGAGGAATCAATATGAGTCTGACTTGCAGTGTGTAAATCATCTCTACCCCAAAGCTCACTGAGGCCAACAGACAGCTCCAAAGCCTGAGGTCATTGAATGTAGCCTCAAATGTTTTACCCTGAAAACTAAAATTCTTAAAGCTGCACCATTAGTGTCTGGTTTAAGCAATGTAATTTCTTTGAAAGTTCTCAGACATGAGATTCATTGCAACAAGTGCTATAATTGGGGTTGGAATACACAGCTCAGAGTAGGGCAGGTAAAATTATGCATTTGCATTTTACAAGAACAACCATTTTTGTGTTTTACAAGTAAAACCATTACTGAGCAGTTGGCTCAGGTGCTCCAGGCCAGCTCCTGAGTGCTTTCCAAACCTGATATACCATAGGGAAGGGAAAGAGCTTCCAAGATGAATGGCTGTTTTCATCAGGGAAGGGAGAAGTGAGGATATGTTCCTGGGCAGGATGAAACTATATTGTCATAAACACATTTGCTTTGTACAGAAGCAAATCCACGTTTTTCAATTTTTATTTTCAATAGAAAAAGAAGGCTCTATCTGTATATTTTTTTCTATTGACAAATGCATAATTTGTAAGTGATGAAAGTGGCAAATACAACATTAACATCATGAAATACAAATGCTTTTAGGTAAAGTATTTACAAAAATGTGAAATTCTTTAAAATGTTTCCCGTGAAATATTTTTGAAATCATCTCCTAAATTTTGTGCTTTTCTCAGTCCACTTTCAGCCCAAACTACTGACTAAATTCATCAAACTGGTGACTCCACTAAACTTGGGCCTTGAGGTTCTCATACATCCGATCCTTAGCATCTACATTTTATCTTTCTCCTTTGTCAATGAACATCATAAATAGAGAAGGTCAATATTGTTCACTATAAAATGGTAAAGAGAAATTTTAATAAGCAGAAGATTAACACAGTTTAATTTGGGTAGAACACAGTTTTGTCTGGGAACAGACCAAAACTTACTTTAAACTGACACATAGGCATAAATGATTTCTTTTTGCTAGGGTGGAAATTATTGGGATTCTTCTGACAAATTACAAACTATGTTTTGTCTTCTGCCTAGACAGGAATATAAGAACAAACTCTGTAAACACATAGACACAACCTATTACTTATTAGCTTTATACTAATTTTATTTTACATTTTACACTTTAACTTGATACATTAGTTTATTTTGTTACGTTATGGATGCAATTAGAATTTTACAAATTAAGTGTGATATAGATGGGCAGTGGCAGAGCTGGGAATCAACCACACTTTTGGGGGTAGAGCAAGGCCAGTCCCTGGGACACGGGCGGGCAAACCATGCAAACAAGGTGACCTCTAGCTCACTAGCTTATCAGCAGGGCCTCTCCTCAGTGCTCCTCCCCGTTAACTGCAGCATGTACAGCTCTGAGAGTGTTTCCTCTTCAGTGTTCTCAGCAAAACACTGAGACCTTGCAGTTTCAGCCCAATCACGCGCTTCCCGCCTTTTCACTGTGGATAAATACACAGATTCTACTGGGTTGTCGCTGCCTCTCTATGAGAGAGGTCAGCTCTCACCCTGTCCCAGCTTTTTTCTATGTGTCTTGTTTTTTCTTAATTTCCCATCGCCCCTCACAGGACCCCACTGGCTGTGGGAGTCCCAATAGTATAAATATATCCATATATAGACATATCACCAAAAGAATCATAAAAAGTAAAATGATATTTGAAGCATTAAAGTCAGTAAAATAAGCATATTATAGGACAAATGATTTCAGAAGTGGTCTTAAATACCAAAAACAACAAACTAGATATCTAAGTGTTTTGGTCGAGAATACTAACTTTATAAACGTAGGTAAATCTTTAAAGTGCTAGCAAATATCAGCTTTTATAAAATGTGTGTGACATAAAAAATATTTCCATCTTGCATTTGGAATGTATTTAATGAAAATATTAAGATTGGAGATTATGGAGCTTAAATGCATGGGTTTAGATCATTGGCTATCACTTATTAGCCATCTTGACTCTTAACCCTACTCTGCTGGACACCTTCGTGCAGAGACAAGACAAAGTCTGAAACTCAGAGGACAGAAGTATTGAACAACTGCAGTACTGCAGAAATCATTTGACTCACAGAAAGAGCTGCTCCAGGGTTGGCAATTATTTCCACAGAGTCCCTTCCACAGCCATGGTTTCATCTCTTTTCTTTTTCCTTTGAAGTCTCCAATCTTCTTACATTCCAATAACATAGCTTTAAAAAAAGAAATCCACCAACCTTTGCTACATGGTTCACTAAACTGGTTCCCTCAGTCCATATTTCCTTCCTACTCTTTAGAAACCTCAATGGATAATTGCTTATATTAGAGAAAAGAGAATCTCAAGCAAGCAAGATAAAAGAGTGACAAGAAAAATTTCGAGGAAGGATGTGAACTTGCTCTGTGAACTCTGGCATCCTTTTGATTTAAGTAGTTGTCTCATCTTTTGCTTATAAATTAAAGATGTGTGTTGCACTTAATAATTCTGTTAATGGGTCAGTCTATCTTTGCTTTGTTGATTGGGATGGTACTCAGTATAAAGACATATTTTCCAGCTCTGCCAAAACTTACTGAATATTAGTCTGTAATTTTATGGGGTATAATGGAGTGAATATGATTTATTCTCTGACTTTTCATCACCCTGTCTACCTTCTTTTATATTGTCCTTTCCAGTTTTCTTATTCCATTTCCCTTAAAATAATATCAAGATAATAAAGATACCATTCATGCTGTCACTCAACTTACCCTTAACTCTTCCCCATACTATTTTGAAGCTCTGTGTTATCTGTGGCTTTATTCTGAGACAGCCCAGATAGCAGTGAAAATTCCAGCCCAGGAAGCACAGTACCTACCTTCTGTGAAGGAAGAATGAAAAAGCTAGGGACATGGATTGAGATGCTGCCTTTGAAAGGGTCTGAAATCCCTGCATGCACCTGTGGCCACTCTCCCCTAAGAACGTGAGAAGAGGACCCCTTTGTTACCCGCAGCCCTGCACAGAAGCTCAGTTGCTTCTCCTTCCCTGGAATGGTGCTTCCTCTTTCTAAAAGTTTTCTATCACCTGTTTCTCCCTCTCCTTTATAAATTAGATAGAAGCTGTCTTCTCTCAGATGCTTTCTCTTTTAATGAGTGCTTAATGATCTTAGAGAACCTTGTATTTCTATGTGGAGTTTTTATGCATGCGTATTAGATTTGGGTCCTCTCCATTCCCATTATCTTCTTTCCCATCTCCTTCTCCCTCCCTTTACTTTCTCCCTCTTCTCTTGCTATGGTCTTCTCCTTCTCAGTGGATTTACCCGCACCCTGATGCTATGAGACTGCGAGTCCTGTGATCCATGCAGATCCCTACTTTGGGAACATGACCTGTGCCAAAGGGATTTCTTGCCTTGACTTTTCCTGGTCTAAAATTCCAAAGAACAGATGCCCATCTTTGCATTACTGTATTTACAGCATCTGTGGAAGCCCTTCCTATACAGTGATCACCCCCAAATTGACTGAATCAATGTATTCGATTGAGCAGAATAATGTGGATTTTTTTGTTGTTCCATGTGAAAGCAATAAATCAATTATTGACTGGTATGGAAAAAGACACATTGGATTATGTGTCTTTCACTTTCCGTTACCATGGTAAATAACCAAGATAATCAGTTTAAAAAGGGGAAAGTTTCCCTTTGCTCACAGGTTTGGAGGTTTCAGTGCAAGATTGATTGGCTATGGCTCTGGGGTGTGACTGGCTTCCGTCTTGATGGGGTCATGAAGCAAGGGAAGCCCATTCACATCCCAGTGGGAAAACAAGAGCTGAGACTGGGGTTTGCGTTTCCCTTAGGGGGATGCTTCCAGTGACCTGAACTCCTGACCTTAGACTCCACTTTTTAAATCCTTCATACTCCTCTAACAGCACCTCAGGCAGGGAACTCAGCAAAGCATCCAATTCACAGCAGATTTGGTGGGTGGGTCTTTGTGCTTTATTCACTCTTTGCAGCAACCTGTACCAAGGAAGAAAATTAGTAAATTCACTAATAATAACTTTTTTACAATTTTGAATAGAAAATGAACTACTGGATTACATGAATGGACACATAATAGTAGTATGGTAATCTACAGAGGACTTTGCCAGATTTAATGAAAAACTGAGAAATAATTAAAAACTGTTTCATGAATGGCACACTATTTACTGTTGTCTTTTCTGCTAAATATTCCACAACATTTTTAGGAGCTAAAACCAAATAGCAAATCAATTTGGAAAATGTATGGTTTATCCTTTCTTGGAGATGTACTATTTCCATTCATTTATTAATGGTTTTAAGAAGTTTTGCAATAAAGAGATATATAAGTTTGAAAATAGTTTTCATAAGTGTTTCAGACTATTCAAGTGTCTCACAGAAAGTATTTCTAGGAAAACACCTTGAAGAACACTAATGTAGGTAAACATTTGTGCCATTTTCATGTACATCCTGAGGAAAGGAGAGTTCTTAAGAATATTACTCTTTTCCAAGTTCTATCCCACATTCTGGAATATATTAAAATGAAACATACAAAAGTATACATGGAAGTTGTGAGGTGTCTGAGAAAATAAAAATAGAAGTGGATTTGAAAGCATCCGTGCAACAGGAAAAGTGTGAGGATGGGTCTAAGACCGATCGCCTTCAGAGAGGTAACCATTAAATAAAGTAAGACACGACTGCAGGGAAAAGGAAAACGGGGTGAAGAGCGAATCTGGCTCTTACGGACTGTGCTGCTATAAACATGGGTGCACGTGTATCACTGTGGTGTGATGTTTCTGTCTAGGAGAAGTTGGCAAAGCAAGGTTTATCAACCCTAAATTTTTCCACCTTGTGCTGTCCCTTTCAATACTGAGGATACCCGGATAAGAGTAAGCAGATTTCAGGATTGTCAGGATTTCTCATTGCCAGCTCTTGCACAAGGCCCAGTTCCGACTCCTCTGAAGTGATGTGTAGAACGACCCAGGCTCATATCACCTCAGACTCCAGGAGAAGCAGAGCCTTGAAGCTACCCCGATGAGATCACCCCTCAAGCACAGCAGCATCTCCTGGGAGCCCTTCGACCCTCCAGCCATCCAGCCTCCTCCACAGCTGAGGTAAGGACAGACAGACAGGCTCGATCCTCCGCGCTAAGCCCTGGAGCTGCCCTCTGGCTGCTGTGCGTGGCCATGTCGTTGTGAGACCTCCGGTCCCTCAGCCTGGAGTGTTTTCTTGTTCTTTCTAATTACTTTCTAATTCTGCCTCACAAGCCTTTCTATGCTTCACAGCGATGCATCCTAAATTTATTTTTCCATGAGCTAAGCCAAGAGCCTGATGGGCAGGCCAAGTCTAGTCTCCTGTCTCCTCTTTGAAGAATCTACTGGAACATCATCTGGTGACAATATTGTATCTCATGCATGACGATATTTGTTTCATTTCTTAATTTGTTCAGTGCTTGGGTGTATAAAAGAGCGTTCTATATTATGGCTTCTTAAACTCTACACCAGATACTGTTTTAAAATTCTATGAAATTGTATGGAAGCATAGGATATATTCATTTCTGCCCCAAATACTGTGTGTGAAAACAGTATGGGATTTTGTGACCTCAAAGAATTTAAAATTTGCAGGAATGAAAGTAAATACATGAAACAATGGGAATCTGAGGAGCTTTGAATGCAGTTCATAGTTAGAGAAAAGTGAAGCATTTGATTAGGATAATCTTATATTTTATTTTAGGGTAGCTTAGATAAAGCTATCTAGAAGAGGGGACATATCCCTCTTGGAATAAATTATAAGATCACAATTCCCAAGCAGGAAAGACTGCAGCTGTCCATCGTTTTAGAGATAGGCAGCTCCTACGCATGACAATGAAAAACTCTTCCAGTTTCTGGTCAAAGATGGCTATGAAAATATGGAAAAATGTGTGCAGATTAGGATGCAAAGTGAGACCATGATTTATATGTGTTTTGTGGTCTCTTCTTTGCTATAATTTGAAACAGTGCCCTATGATTCATTTTGCCTCTGCATTATTTATTTGCTTTTTTATTCTTGCTTGTGGTTAAACAGTAAATATTCTCTCCTTACAACACCTTTGGAAAAACACATCTGCCTAACGCTCTTTGGTAAAGCATTTGGGGCTGAAATCTCATAATGAAAAAATATGACATGCCCAAAAGATTATTATCTGTATATTAGCACCAATGGACTTAATAGTATGCATTTCTTCCTAATGGAAATATATGACAACACTGAAGGAAGAGAAGCCTTTGAAATTATTGTAACGTTGATATTTTCAAAGTGGAACAGATTTGTTCTGATTTGTACACCTTACTGTCTGTCACACCAAATAGCTTCTGTGCTTTGGCATTGAGCTATGACATTTTTTGTTTAAGTAAATTTTAATTTTGATAACTCCAGGCAAGAGTGGGTATATGATGAAGTGTGATCACAGATGACAAGATGGTGATAAATATGAAATTGAGACAGCCTTCTAATTGGCCCAACAGTTTTCTGTTATGCTTACTTGGCTCACAGTACCATCAGCTCACAGAGCAAGTGGCTGCCTAGCTAATCATCAGCGTCTTGGGGTAATTTGTTAAGACAGGTCACCGCATGCACCCATAGGTGCAGTGCCTCTCACCCACGTTCAATCTTCCTTCCTTCCTTCCTTCCTTCCTTCCTTCCTTCCTTCCTTCCTTCCTTCCTTCCTTCCTTCTCGGATTCTTGGCCACCACTAAAGACTGTGTACAGCAACAGAGATATTAATGGTCATGCTTAACATCGTATAAGAGCATCACAGACAGTTTTCTTCATTAGAAACCTGACAAACACATTCTGTGATTAACACTGAAGTCATCTGTGTTTACAAACCATCCACCGGTACCCTGTATATTCTTCCACTAATCGAGTGAATGGTGTGAGGCTAGCAGACCATATGTGAGTCTGATTGTTACTGAAATTAAATACTACTCTATTAATTAGGAAGAATTCACTAAGTTGTACAATGTCATTCTTCACCGTATTTAGAGAAGAACTCAAGTATAGTTTATGAAGTATGAAAAATCTTATCTCTATACTTGTATTTACTTCTTTTTCAAAACTCATAATTTACCTTTGGATTTTGTTTTACCTTACCAACCCTTTGAGTGATTTACGCACTTAAAGATGACAGTTACGGCGTGTATTTTAAAGCCAGCCAGCCCATCACAGTGGTAGATAAGAACACAGTTACCATCACATACACCAGCTCCTGGATCCCAGCCATCGCTTACTCAATCTCAGTGGCAACTTGCTATTCCCAAAAGTAAATATTAAAAGAAATCACTTAGTGCTCTGGTATTTAGCAATTCCACACTCAAAATAATCACTTATGTTAATGCTCAATATTTGTGGATATATTTGTAAGTAAAGGAAAACTGTGTACCAAATGAGAGAAAAATCATAATGAATATTTTTGGTGATTAGTAATGGAAAACCAAAAAGAGTGGTTAAATATCAGAAATTATTTTTGCTTCATCTGAAGGAGATCCAATATTAGATGTACAGTGTCAGTACAGCAGGGAAAAGATAATAAAGATGCAAATATCCATTTTCAGGAATGGAAAAGGTGATTTTACTTTAGAAACTGAGATATAAGGGCTTACAGAAGATGTGGTTAAATTATGTCAATGTGTTTGATAATTTAAATGAAATGGACACATTACAAGAAAATAAGTCACACGACATGATGTAAAAAAGAAGCTTAGTACTTAATTCAGTAGATTAAAATTTTATCATTAAAAGACTAAATATTTCTGCTTCTGTGATGTTATAATAAACATTTTAATTCCAGAAATAACTATACAATATGCAAACACTAACATTTCTTGATATTTTTATAAGGGTAGGGTTTTCTGTAATAGTCATAATTATGCAAAAATGGACCAATAAAGACGATCTCATTTATAAGCATAGGTATATATCCTAGAAAATGTACTAAAAATCTTATTCCACAAGCACATCAGTTTTATAATGTATTACAGTGACAAATGTCTCAATGAACCAGCTCAGCAAAACAGATACTACAAGATCTTTCTGACGTGTGAAGGTTAAAAAGCAGAGTTGATGGAAGCTAAAAGTGAAGAAGTAGTCGGCAGACCCTGGGAAGGGTAGGAGCCATAGTCACAGTGGGGTGACCACTGTTAACAAGAATACATGCTTCACATTAGTTAAGAGACTGGATTTTGAATGTTTGCCCCAGTAACACATGATAATTTTTAAGGGAATAGATATGTCATAACCCTGACTGGTCATTAAGTGAAGTATACCTGTACCAAATTATCACATATACTTCACAAATATTATGCCAATGACGAAAAAGCCATCATCTCTACAGAGGCAGTAAAAGCTTTTGGCAAAATTAAATACTTATACTAAAAGATGAAACCATTAAACTTAATAAGAGCATGAGCAGTAACAGCTTCTGCTTCACGTCTCATGAGAAAGTGTTGAAAACTCCCCATAGAGATGGAACAGGGTGGAGATGTCATTAACCGCCAGTTCTTTCCAAAGCTACAAGTGAGGCTTAGTGAGAGCAAAAGGAAACAAACAGGAACAAAGGCTGAAAGTCTTAGGATGGAAAACCCAAAGCTGGTTTTCCTAGGTGGTAAAATTACACGTGGATAATTAAACTGGAGAAGCGGTGCCCAGCATTGGGAGTTAGCATTAGTGTGTACTAATGCACTAATAGAAAATCAGTATCTAAAATATGAAGTACCTACCAATAAATCTAGTGAAATTTTGCATTATTCAAAGAACAGAACTGTGAAAACTATATTGAGATAAATTAGTAATTTGATAAGATATATATTACTCGTGGAGTAGAAGTCTCAGTGGTAGAAAGATATCAACTCTACTGAAATTTATTGACATAACCAGAGGCATCCTGCCTGCCATACTCAACTACGGTAGGCTGCTTTTCTTTCCATGGAACTTGACAAGCTGATTCCAAAGATTACAAAATGCTGAAAATTAGACTATTGATCTAGAATGATTAAATCAAATTGGAAAAATGTGCTTTATCATAATTAAGAAAATATATTACAGAAAATACATAAACAGAAGATGAATCAAACAAAGCTTCACAAAACAGCGTACAAAATTCTTAATTCCATTCACCATCACAGAATTTAAAAATTACAAGCCCAGCAAGACAGCACTGCACACTTGTCCAGTGGACAAAAGCTTTCAATTTAACCATTACTGAGAGTTGGAATAACTTTAACTTTCACAGAGTGTTAATAAGGAGAAACTGGCGCAAATGTGGAGAACCCAGCGTGGATACCCAGCATGCACGGGGAGGTCGCACATGCTCATGTGTAGAGTTCAGCAACCTCTCACAGCCGTGAAACACAGGAAAGTTTTGCACGCATTACTCATGGTGGCAATGTGTACTGAAGCCTCAAACTGGAATAGTCCAGGCATTTGTTACCTTTACAGCTAATAAAGTCATATAGCAAATGCAATACCAAATCCCACGAATACAAGTGAACAAGTATAGGCATCTAGTGGAATGTAACTCACAAACAACATCAATTAAAAGAAAGCAGATAATTAGATAATATAAACAATACAATTCTAGATATGCATGATTCAAAACCAAGCAAAACTGGAGTTATACACACATGTAAGGAGACAGGTGAGAGAGTGAATATAGGTGAAACAGTCGGGCAATAATTTCTCCTGTGTATGTACATGTGCAAATATTATAGAAATATACAAGCCTTTGAAGAAAAAGATGTATGCTTAAGAGGTATATAAATGGTGATTTTAAGTAGTAGCAATGTTCTTTCTCTTAAAATTAGTCATAAGCAGGTATTAACGTTATTATTCATTAAAATTGTTATAATTATATAATCACCTCTATATTAGTTGAATGTATATCATTTCTATGCATATTTTACTGTATTCACAGACTTTTAAGAAAGCATTAGATTGTTAATACCTAACTTCTATTTTTGAGCATAGGTCTATAAGTTTTCATTTTATTCTATATTTCTTTCAGTCTCCAATAAATAAAAATACAGTTTTTAAATATTTGCAGAGTAAAGATCAATCACAATCTAAAATTTGTAGGTAAAAATACATAGCTATACAAATTCAGCAGATACAAGCATTCTCCTGGTAAAACAGTCTGGATGTACTTTATGTAGACACAAATAGTCATTATTTTCAATAATTCCTTCTGAAAAGACATTAATCTTTCTGCCTGAAAAATGTTAGGTGTGCTCAGAACTGATTTAGTAATGACTCTATGATGTTATTTATGGATTAAGATGGGGAAGAATAGAGTAGTTTGATAAATTATCCTTAAAATTTTTGTAATACAAAGAGAAAAGTTTAATGCTCTATAAAGTAATCTTAGGTCATCTGAAAAATGTAGACTAATAACTATAGAAATAAGGAAGAGTATGAGGTCCTTACATTTCTAAGGAAGAAAAGCACCACAGATAGGCACTGATTTCCCCAAAACCCACATCAGTGCTAGTTTTAGATTTCAAGTTTCATTTCCATGCATTTGCACTATGCTCAGCACTTTGTTTCCCCAAATTCTGGATAAGAACCTGTCGTAGACTCACCCTTACCATCCGTAAGATACTTGGTAAAGCCAGCAGTAACCACACTCTCAATAGTATAATAATGGCTCTTAATAGTGACACCGTTGAGAGCAAGTAGGAATGGCCACTTGCAATATGCCAACAGCTATGGAACATTAAAGCAAGATCCGTTCATCTAATATGAGTAAGCACTGTTAAGTTTACGCATCTCTTTACAAAATAAACTATCCCACATACAACGCAACCTAGGGTTAGGGTTAAGGTCAGGGTCAGGGTCAGGGTCAGAGTTAGGGTTGGTTAAGATCAGAGTCAGGGTCAGGGTCAGGGTTGTTTAGGGTCAGTGTTAGGGTTGGTTTTATGGTCAGCTTCAGGGTCAGGGTCAAGGTCAGGGTCAGGATCGGTTAGAGTTGGTTAGGGTCAGAATTAGCAAGCATAATCACGTCAGCAGATTGCACGGTTTAGCCCTGATTGCACACGTTGAGCTATTTTCCTCTCTGCTGGCTTCGACCCTGTGGCTCTCGGTTGCCTCCCTGCAGGTGCTGGGCGGTTGTTTCTGCAGCTCAGGCTTTGTGATTCTAGCGGCAAAGCCCCGGGCTCCATCTGACAGCAGATTGTGATATCCTCAGCCGTAGCGCACAAGCGCTCTTCTGCAGTGGGGTCCAGGGAAGACTGAGTCCCTCTAGGTTATTTCCTTTTGCTAAAATACTTAGGATGTGAACTGTGTTCTTTAGGGCATCAGCTTTCTTTAACCCTTTTGCTTGTATTTTCAAAAGCTATATCCCTTTACTCTGAGTTTAATAAGGATAATCTTGAATAGATCTAATTGTCTCAATTTTGTTAAATCAAGAATCTAAAACGTTCCTTCAAGTCTAAGTTAAATTTTCTTATCTGTTCGTGATCCTTCAGAGAGGGCAGGACCCCTTCCATCCCGGGGCCCGGAGGACTTGAGCTTCCATAGAAAGCAAAGGAAACCCAAGGCAGAGAGAAAGATCCACAGATGTCACTGCTATTAGAACCCCTCTTCCTCCGTGTTAGTCCCCAGATCGTGAAGATTTTTTCCTAAAGGAAAGGAGTGTGATCATTCACATTTAGGCGAAAAGGCTTTATAACACTGTTTTTTTCTTTTTAAAAGAATTTCTAGCACAAATGCACTAATCCAAAGTACAGGTACTTAAGGATAATTTTCAGTGGAGCTTTTACCTTTTAGGCTGAATAAATGTTATGTCGATTTAATCATTTAGGTTGAGAATTTTAATTGATTCAGGTAATCGACTTAGGTAGTTTCTCTCTCTCTCTCTCTCTCTCTTTTGCTTTCTCCTAGGGATCGAACTCTTGACCTTGCTCTTGTCTTGCCAGACAGGCACTTATGCAGCTGAGCTAACCCCTCCCCAGCCTTGCTTAGGTAATTTTAAACTGATCATCTGTTAAATTTTAATTAACACAGGCAGAAGATAAACATCACCTCTGAATTTTGCTGTATTACAAATGGTCACATAAAATTGTTTAATATTTATGTCAGAATGGTGTAAAATTAATTAGTTTTAGATGCTAAAAGTAGAACAGAACTTCTAACTGCTATGAAATGGTGACAGTGTTATGTAATTTTTTTACTGCAATGCTTACTTCATATGAGCTAGAAGAATGATGTTTTAGTAAGTCTAAAATAACAAACGATAGAATTTTATACTACAGTAAAAGATGTCTTTCTCAATTTATTCTTTTGCATTTGTGATTTTGCTATTATTTTTTGCTCTCAACATGAATAATTATTTTATTTCTCTTTATCTGACATTCATGCACACATTTGGGCCCAATTTCAGAAACAGAATTTGTGTTTATGAACACAAGAACGGGGATTCTCACCAGGGTTAAGGAAATATTCAAGTCTTTTCTCAATTTTCGTTATTTGAGAATTATCAAAGATTTGAGAAAAAAAATCACCCTGAGGCAAAAGATAGCCCCACTATAAAAATTACATTCATCATCTTTTTGCTATTTATGAAAAAACACTTGCCATATGATGACTTGAGGTATTTATTCACCTTATAAATGGTAAATATTTGTATTTACCATCTAACACTATGTATGATCTATTTTATATAAAGAATGTTATCTGCTGTAATATAGCTCAACAATTTTTTTGAGGGTTAAATTTTCTCTTAATCAGGAGTAGGTATTGAATTTTCTGAGACATTTTTGATTCTGTTGAGCAATCATGTATTTTCCTCTTAACCAATTTGTGTAATCAATTACATTAAATGAATTTCCTAATATGAAATCACCCTGGCATGCTAAACTAAACCCAGTTTGGTCATGGAGTATTAGTCTTTAATAACACACATGAATTGCATTTGCTAATATTTTATTTAGGATAAGTGAAGTTGATCTACAGTACTATTTCAAATGATATATACTTTGTAATGCTATTTTTTTAATAATTATAATATACTTTTAAAAACTGATCATATGCTCAGGAATTGCATTATATAAAGGAGGAAATAGCACATCTTAGGTGTTTAATTAAGACAAGGTGGTGAAAGGTCCTGACCAGTGTCCATGTGCCAGCACTTCTGTTTTGTGAGCAAAATAAAAACATAGCACCAAAGTAACCAAACCTATGTTTGCAAGTGTGGGGCACAACAATGAGAGATTCACCTTAAAATGCTACAACGCCAAAACACAGTACAGACATGCATGAGACAGACACGCAAAGGGAGTACCTCAGCTCTGAGCCCTGCTCGTGTGAATGAAAAAGACCTGGGTGAACGTCGGCGTTAGGAAGAGCAGGTCAATTTGGAGAGAAGACAGATCACTCCAGAAACAGTATACAGAAAACTCTGACATAGAAAAACATTTGAGACCAACTTGAAAGTAAATGAAGGGACAATATGAGAAAGTTAAAATGGTAATAATAATAAAAGAAATGTAAAATATCATTTCTGTAAGCTCTACTGAAAAGAATAATTTCCTGCCTTCAAATCATGTGAAACATTCAATCTTGGGAGCCCCAGAAAAATATGTGAGGAAGGTATGATTAGAGAAGTTGATGCAAGTATTTTTAGTAGCAATAATAGTTACTGAAAGACAGACTTCTTAGACTTAAACAGGGTGGGAAATGTTAGGGCGATAAAGTAGAATAATTTGACCAATTCACACTCATGTTTTAAAACATCATATTGAGCCTCATTACTATGAACAATCTATACATATTAATGAAATAATGTACATTTTCATAAAAATACATAAAGAAATGATTATATAAAGGAGAAAGTTTACAAGGAATATATAGAAATTATGAAGCAATTTGAAAGAAAAAGCAAAATAAATACACATCAAACTAGGGTAAATAATGTGATTACTGAAAATTAATAATATTATAGACAAATCAAACATCACAAGAAATTATATTTAGTGAAAATAAGTTTTTCACACAATGAATAAATACAAGTAGGGTATTTTACTGAAAATGTAAATGAAGTAAATTCTTTGAGCATAAGAAAAAAGACTTTGTTTCAAAAAGCAAGACATGGATGTATATTCCATAAAAAATATCTTAAACTACACTATTCACAAAATCTAAAAATATAGGCATAAGCCAAACAACCTGTCAAAGGGAAACAGAAACACAGGGGAGTCTGTGATACTGGTATTACTAAAATCACTAAAAGCAAGAATCACTAAAAGTAGTGAAGAAAGACCGTCAGTAACAGAAAATCCAGAATTAGTAGCAAGAGTATGATATTTATTAATACATATGGTGCCAAATAACACTGAAAGTACCCATTATTTCAACAAAAAGTTACACATAAATATTAAAATGTGTATGGATTCAAACCGTGAGTAAGGAAAGCATTGCTAGAAGCCTAGAGAGGTAGTTGTTTGTAACTTGCATTATTTACGCATAGCGGTGGGGTTCAGTGCGATGTTTCCATTCACTCACACAGCACACACTGATCAAATCAAGTGTCTGTGTCTCTGTGCTTCACTCCACACCTTCCCATGGTTCAGCATTCACAATTTTCTGCTTTCAGGTCACCTTGTTTTCAGCTTCCACATATTGGTAAGAACCCACCATCCTTATGTTTTGGTGTCCGACTGATTTCATTTAACAGAGTGTCCTGAAGTTTCATTCGTTTTCTGCAGATGGCAAGATTTTCTTGTTTATGCTTGAGTTGCAGATATATTTAATGTTGTGAATATGTACATTTTCTTTATCTCTTTAGTTGTTGATGGGCATCTGGGCCCGTGATCTATCTTAGGTCCTGCAAATTGTGCAGCAAAAACACAAAGAAACAGGTGTCTCTGGGGTGCACTGACCCCATTTCCCTGGGTATATACTCAGAAGCAGGGTAACTGGATCCTATGCAGTGACTATCTATACTCTTCTCCATATGGGCTGCACTGATTTTCATCCTCACCAGCAGTGTGAGCACCTTTTCCATGTCCTAGTCAACTTCTGTTGTGCTTTGCTTTTTAGTAATAGCCATTCTGAATGGATGAGTTGATACAGTATTGGAGTTTTGCTTTTAATTTCCTTGATGACTGGGAATGTTAATTATAACCAACAACAAATAAGAGAAATTCTACTCATGATAGTATAAAATAAAATACTGAGAAATAAGCACCATCAAGGAAGTGAAATGTACTGCAAAGAACACCACAGAACACTGATGAAAAAGTTAACTCTAAAAATGTCTGAATCGGACAAAATTTCTTAACTAAGTCACAAATATATAAAATAAAATGGAAAATGCATGAATTTTTAAAACAAATTTAGATTTCTTTGAAAAAAATGAAAAGATAAACCACAGGAATGCAAAAATGATATTATTTTTTACATTTCTTCATAATCTCTTTTGAGAAAATGAATCTCCAACTCCCAAGCTAATCCTCAGAAATCAGCATCTAGAAAAAAATCCCATATGTGTTTGCATTTCCACTACACATGTGCATAAATACACACCACGTTTTACCTCATCGGTGTTTTATATAAATGACAACATTCGCATTGTGTTATTTTCCTGCCAGGTAGCATGTATTCTTTTAAAATGAATAATAAACAAATAGCCCAATTTCAGTATCAGGCAAATGAAATTCACCGGGTGAACAGCAGGAAAATAAAAAGGTGCTTAATTGTTTTAACTAATCAGCAGCAGGGCACCATCTTTTTCTCCTCTGGTCGCCCAAAATCAATGTCTTGGTTCACCAAATACTGTCCCAGCTATATTGAAGTAGAAACACGTATGCAAAGTTGGTGAAAGCATGAATTGGTAAACATACTTTAGAAAGAATTTTAATATTCAGTATACTCACCCCATGCGTATCTTAGCAAATTTACTTGAAAATATTTATCTTAGGCACAATCTCGCTTCTGTTCATAAGATACAAAGGTTTGTCCTCAACAGGTACTGTAAAAGTGGAAAAAGAAAATAGACACAACTTTCTTGTAGAATTGGCACAGTATTTTTACCCACAGGCAATACTCTAGTGCAAAGTCAATAAAAAATAATTTACTTATATCGACATAGATGAATATTTAAAATAGTTAATCCTCAAAATGATTTATAAAAGGAGAGAAAGCACATGCTGTCAGCAATGTAAAAGTAACTATGAAAAAAATCACTGTATATTTGTATGCAACTTACATTTGTGAAAACACACGAAAACACGCACGTGGACCCTGAGTTAAGAACGGCATTTTTCCAGATGTTTTCAGGAAGTTTGTATCACACTCTAATATGAATTTATTTTGTTCAAGTTAAAAAAGAAAAGTGAGACAAAGCCTTAAAACTATTAACATCTTGTGAATCTCCCTGGAATTATGTTATTTTCTGTGCCTTAGAGTTGGATCTGGTGGGGCCCAGGGTCTCATGTGCTGAAGATGTCACCCTAATGTCCACAGCAGTGTCACAGGAGAGGTTTGGGGGAAGCCATGGAATCACAACGGCTCCGTCCTTAAGCCTGGATGAAGCCACTGGCAGCTTCATTTCTGATGACACTTGGGAGGAAGTGAACACTGAAAAGTTGAAACTAGCAGGTCCCCGGACCCGTGGCCCAGAAGGGTCATCCAGTCCCTGGCCCTGCTCGCCCTTGCTCTCCGGCTCCTGGCTGTCAGGAGGTGAGAACTCTCCCTGCCACAAGTTCCCAGAGCAATGCTCTCCTGCTCACCACAGGTCCAGCATGATGGGGACGGAGGCAACTGACCCCAGCCTGACCCCTCTGAACCTGTGAGCTGAATCATTCCTTTCTCCTTCAAACGTTATTCCCGGGGATTTTGTCATAGCAATGTTGAGCTGATGTATGGTACTTTTCTGTGTATTTGAAATGTTCCATAATTAGAATATGCCAATTATCTATAATGATGTTTTCCCTAAAACATCATATTTAAAGATGTATTTTTTATTATAGAAATTCTCAGAAAAGTAATGCTCGATCCACTGTTACCTCGCATTAACATCCATATAGTGCTGCAAAACTAGAATGCATGATAGTACTGCATTTCTGTCTGACTTTAAAAGTGTCCTCTGCAGACTGAGAACTGCCAGAGCTCATCTTGGCATGGGGATTCCCAGCATGACAGAAAGTGCTTGCCTGTAATTTGTGATAAAAATGTGAGAACAGAGCAAGTTCCTGATTCCTAAAAGTGTCAAAGTGAGAAAATAAAGAAGGTGATTGCAGGAGTAGGCTGCAGCTCAGAAGTGACAAACACTATATAATTTTAAAGAAAAATCTACCTGGCACTCAGTTTTTCCCTTACTATAGTCTGAAAAGCTTCCAAATACCATATCCCCTTATTAAAAGAAGATCAAAATTATTTCAGTGTTAGGCTTGCCAGAAATGGAGCACACTTCTCCCCGAAGGCAGGGTTTAGGTATTTTTTGCGCATAGTTTAAGTATCTCCCTTAATTTGGAAACCCAGAGGAGGAGAGTAGTTACTGCAGGGAGCCTGGGAGATAGCACTGAGCCAGGAGTCATTTCTTAGGCTACAAAGTGCCAAATTATAAACGCATAGCCTGTGAGCAAGACTTTAAGTTTTTATTAGAATAAAACGTGTGACACTAGTAAAATCTGAGTCACTAGGTATCAGGTCCTTTTCATAACCTGTATTTGAATGTTTATGGCTTGAAAATTATTAAATTGCCTTTTAATGGGAATGGTGCACGTGCGTGCATGCGTGACTGTGTGTGTGTGTGTGTGTGTGTGGTGTCTGCTGTTGTCCCAGGCTGGGTTACTGCCAGAAGTTGGCCCAGCCTCTGCTTCCCCAGACTTCCCCAGGTGGAGGCAGGGTTGCAGAGAGTCATGGACCACTGCAGCTCAAGCAGGTAACAGTAAGTGACTTTGCTTTCCACGGTGGGACAAGGTCTAAAACTGTCAGCCTGAGTTTGGGAAACGGATTTTCAGCTTTGTGATTTTGCGTCTTTGTGGATGACTTGGAATAGGTGAAGGTGGTGCCCTCTGACCACCAGCGACCCTGGGAAGGTTCCTCTCTAGGCAGGAAGCGGCGTCTCCATTTCAACTCACTGGGGGCGCATGTCAGGAATGCGTGGATATCCCTGACAGGTGACCGCCACAGTCAGCGTGTGGCTGCCATGTGAAAGTGAGAAGCTTCTGGTAGTGTGAGGGCCTGGCAGGAAGTGAGCGTGCAGCTTGCCAACTATCTCAGCTTTGGATGTTCCCTGAAAACTGTCTGAGTAGCCTCTTATAATAGGATTTGTGTTAATCTGTGCTGAACTTCTGTAGAGAATTCAGGACATACATGAGTGTATAATTAAAGCTTCTGTCCTGAGCTGAATTTCACTTTTGCCCAGAAAGCGGGAAGCTGGAAATGGCTCTTACATCAACAGTGAGGAAAAGACCCAAAGCTGTCACACTGTAACTCTCTCTTGGTCTCTTTAGTGACCTAAGCGTAGAAAACAAGGAAGAATCCAGAAGTCCAAAGAAGGGAACTGAACCTCCAAGAAGAGACCGTGTGTGCAGATCGGGTGGCTTGCATGCAGGAACCGAAGCCAGGGGTCCGAGGAAGGACAGATTAGCTGACATTACAAGTCTGGCTCAAGGC
>PVLA01012732.1:0-42003 GCA_004027455.1 Hydrochoerus hydrochaeris | reverse complement strand
ATATTTGTATCTTTGATCCATTTTTGATTTTAGTTTAGTACATGTTGATAAGCATGGGTCTAATTTTAGTTTTCTTCATAAGGATAGCCAGTATTTCAAGCACCATTTATTAAAAGGGAGTATCGTTCTTCCAGTGCACATGCTTGGCCCCTTTATCAAATATAAGGTGGCTGAGTATGTTTGTAGTTGTATTTTCTAGTCTATTCCATTGATCTACAGGTCTGTTTTTATTCCAATACCATGTTGATTTTATCATGGCAGCTTTGTAGTATAACTTCAAGTCAGGGATTGTGATGCTTCCTACCTTGGCTTTGCTATTCTAGATCTCTTCTGGTTCCAGATGAATTTTAGGAGTGATTTCTCTAGATCTATGAGGTATGATAGTGGTATTTTCATTGGGATGGCATTGAATCTGTATAAAAATTTTCAGCTAGTACTTCTGTAAATAGCCTCTTGATATCATTTGTGTTGTCCCCTTCTTTTTCATTTATCCCCATTAATCATATGTTGTTTTTCTTTGCATCACCTTGCAGATGTCGAATTGTTATTTCCTGCTTCCTTGTTATTGTTAGAAGATCTTTCCTTTATTATTAACTAGCTGCAATCTTATCTTCAAGTTCTGAGATTCTATCTTCACTTTTGTTGAGGTGGTTTTTGCAACTGGCTCCCCTTGTGTGGTGTTTCTGGTTTCCCTGGTTGAAAAAACATCACTGGGCATTATCCACTCAAGTCCCTGGAACCTCTGGAGCCTAGTCTAGTGCCCTAAGGTGGCTGGGCGGGCACCCAGCTGCAGGGATTGATGGTCCTAAACTTTTCCGGGCCTGCCCTGGTGAGCTGCAACACACCTTGTGGCAGCGGCATGGGTCTGGCTCCCCTATAAAGTTCCTTTAAATAGCTCTATTACTTATGTGCATAAAGCACATATGTGCTCTGTGTCCAAGTCCTTGGACAGTTACATGAGGAGACATGTGTAAGGGCATATAATTTAATTTTGTTTAAAATTTCAGACACAACCTGCACATCACAGTTAAATTTATGTGAATTTTTTTAGTTAGGTAGCATTTCTTTATGAATGAAACACTAGGTAGACTCACATTCTAAGTTATATTCACATTCAAATCTGACCTATGTAGTATAACCAGAAGGCCCCTTAGACATGGTAGCCACTCTGTGCATGCATCTACAAACACAATCTGACCTCTTCAGCTTTCCTGCTATGTAATTATAGAACAACTTCAATAGTTCTGCTTCGGTGGTGTTGTTTACAACAAAAGTGCACATAATACATGCTCAGAAATATCCTTCTGAAAAAACGATATCAAATACGTTGAATATGGTTTCCTTGTCAACATCCATATATTAATATTCTTGTCAATGTGGATTCTATACCATGGACATTTCATTAATTATCTACAAACTTTTTACTTCAATATTCTTGGTTATTTCATAATTTATTTTAAATTTTCTTTATTATACACAGCTAAGTTAGATAGAAATTTTATAGGAAGTCTGATAAGAAAAGGGCCTCAAAGGAGCCATTGCAGAAGAGCAGATAGCTTGCAACTCTCAGAGAGAAAGGCACTCCCAGAATGGGCCAGGCCTTAAAACAAAAGATAAAACAAATACACTCACATACTATCTAAGTATAAACATCGGGGGTTGGTATTCTAAATAGGTATCTATCATCTTGAGGAAGCCCAAAGAAGCCAGTAACCATCTCCCTCTATGTTAAGGCCCTATTCTGTATTCTTGTTCCTTTGATTGCTATCTGATTGGCTTCCCCATTTCATAACAATTTAATGAATTTTACCTCAGCAATTACACCAGTAATCTTACTGGTTGATCACAGTTCTGTTCCACTTCATGCCCACTTGTGATTTCCCATTTTTTCCCATCTTTTTGCTTTGCTCTATAAAAATTCTTTAAAAATGCAGGGTCCTTGGCAATCCACTCAGGACCCTTCTCTCTCTCTCTCTCTCTCTCTCTCTCTCTCTCTCTCTCTCTCTCTGTTTTTTCTCAGTAAACATATTCCGCTCCTACCCTCTGTTGTTCCTAAAATCCTTTCTTTGATTTTACACAACATGAACTCATTCCAGATACCTAGAAGACTGGGAGTTTCTTTCTCTTAGGTCAGTACTGGTAGCATCATAAATGGAACCAATCCATATATTCTATCATTTCCTATTTATATTCTCCTACTTTTTCTTTCTTTACTTCTCTCATACCTTGTTCAGGGTATCTGTTTTATCCCAGTTATTCTTTTACATTTCATATGTGTGCTTGAAACTTTATCCAGCAATGTAAAAAGGTAAGAAGAAAAAAATATTTGAATAAAAATAAATTATTTGTATTTCATTATTATATGATTCTTCACATAGAATATCAAAAAAATCCATTAGACAACTTTGATATTTGATAATTAATTTCAGCAAAGTGGTATATTAAAATCAATGTAAATTGCAGCTTTTATGTACACCCCTCATGAATGTGTTAAAAAACTTAAAAATTTTCATTTAATAGTGTTTCAAAACAATATGCATATGCCTTAATCTAATCAACAAATGTAAGATGTCTACAATGAAAATTAAAAATCACTGAGGAAACTAAAAATGTTGGAAAAGAAAATGCCTTCTTAATCAAAGATCAATGAAATAAATATTGCTAAAATAACTGTTACCAAAAGAAAGCTGCAAATTCAATTCAGTCCCTATTACAACACTAAAGATATTCCTCCCAGCATTAGAAAAAGGAATCCTAAAATCTATATGGAAGTAAAAAACTGTCAAGAAATGGCAAAGATAATCTAAAAAAAAGCTGAAGTTATCATAAAACCAAAACTTAAGTTTTATTGTAAAGATCTGAAAATTAACCAACTTACGTCAAGGACAAAAATTGACATATACACTAAAACATTACTAAAAAGAAAAAAAAATAAATCTAGAGCCACCTGATTTTAGACAAAGGGGACAAAAATATACACTGGACAAGAAACAGCCAATTCATCAAATGACACTAGAAAAAATGGATATCTACATGAAGAAACCTATGGATCTATACTTCTCTGCTACTCTGTATTAAGTCAAATAAAAATAATCCAAAACCTTGACATAAAGCCAGAACCATTGTAACTGCCTGATGAAAGCAGAGTGGAAATACTTGAAGACATAGGCATAGAGACTTCCTGAATGGGATCCTGGTGATATAGGAATTAACAGCCAGCATGAAGAAATGGAATTAAATTAAATAAAAAAGCTTCCACACAGGAAAAAAAAGATCAACATGAAAAGGAGATCTAAGGGGAAGAGTGCCAAAGAAAATATTTTCTTAAAAGGTACAAAACTTGTGACATGCTTCATCCACCTTTGCTCAAAATAATAGCATGTTCAGTGTAAACAACAGTAGATTAGTTTCTTGCTGAAGATTTTTTGCATCTATATTTATTTTTTAAAAATGATTTGTAATTTTCTTTTTCTACATGATTCCTTTGAATTGAGGCAGTTCTGGCTTCCTGAAATTATTTTGGGAGTATTACTTCCTTTTCAATTTCACTGAAGAGTTTAAGGAATATTGGCCTGAGACATTACATTAAAGATCTTGTATATTTCAAATAGAAAGCCATTGGGTCTTGGATTTTTCTTTTTTGGTAAGGTGTTTATTTATGACTCAAATTCATTGACTGTTATTGCACTATTCTTTTTTTATATATTCTAGTTTAACTTATGGTAATTCATATGTGTCTAGGAATTTATTTCTTACAGACTCTATGATTTATTGTAGTAGAGATTTTTGAAGTAGTAGTAATCTTACATGTTACAGGAGTGATCATTGAGATTTCAACTTTTTCATTTCTATTGGCATTGACATGAATCTATAGTTTCCTCCATAATAATAATTTTGAGTAATGGTTTCTCTACTTTTTTATGTTGAAGATCCAATGAAGAGGAAACAATGAATCAGTGAAAAGATGTATCACAATGATTAGTCCTTGAGCTAAACATGCAAGAATTGTTTAACATTCACAAATCAATAAATGCAATACATTACACTACCAGAAGCAAAGAAAGATGTATGACATTCAAAATAGATGCCAAAAATTCCTTTGAAGAATTTCACCATCTATTCCTATTAAAAACTCTAAAACATTTTAAATGAAGAAAAATATGTAGAACAATCCTATTTCAATCTGAAAAAAGCCATATATGACAAACCTATTCCCAACATCATATTAAAAGGAGAAATAATGAAAACTTTGCTTCCAAAACCAGGAACACTAAGCTCACTCTAGTGCAATGCAGTACTCAAAATGATAGTCAAAACAATATGACAATAGAAGAAATAAAAGGAATGCGTGCAGAAAAGGAAGAAAATAAATTGCCATTTTGTTTATGACATGATCTTTTAGATGGAAGATTCAAAAATTGCACAAGACTACAAACAATTCCAAATTTAGAAATGCAGTAGGTTTCAAAATCAACACACAATATTAATAGCATTAATATACATCAATACTGAACCTATTGAGAATGAAATTAAGAAAACAGTACTAGTCACAATAGCTTCAGTAATTATTTAATATATTGAAATGAACTGAAATAAAAATATGGAAGACCTAAATGATGAAACTGTATATCTCAGATGAAAGAAATTAAAGAGAGCATCTGAAAATGCATAGATTTTTTTGTTCCAGGACAGGAAGAATTAACAGTGTCCAAATGGCCATACTACAAAAATTGATATATAGATTTAATGCAATCTCTATCAAAATACTAACAGCATACCTAAAATTTCTAGAAAACCCAATCCTAAAATTTACATGGAACTACAGGAGAGTCAAAATAGAATAAGCCATCATAGGCAACAAGAACAAAGGAAGAGACATCACAATCCCAAATTTCCAATTATATTACAAAGCTATAGTAAAGAAAATAGCATAATACTGGCACAAAAACAGTAAGAGTGATGGAATAGAAAATAAAAGGTAGAAACAATCCCAGGGAGATCCAGTCATCTGATCTTTCAGAAAGGGGTAAAAAATGTATGCTGTAATAAAAATAAACCTTTAATAAATTCTGCTTAGAAAAGTTGTTATACATGTGCTAAAAATTGAATCTAGACCCATATCTCACTGTGTACTAAATTAAAATTAAAATGGATTAAATACCACTCTTGAAAAGAGAAACAAATCTGCTGGAAGATAAAAATAGATAACTCTCTTGAAGACATAGGCATAGGTAAGTACATTTAAAAATGAACCCTATTACAAGATTTTAAAAATTATCAAAGGGGATTATATCAAATTAAAACCTCTATACAGCAAAGTGATTATCTAATAGCAATGAAACACAAACTATAGAATCAAAAAATAAATTATCAGTTATTTATTAGAGAGATGAATAATATCAAGAATATACAAAGAACTCAAATTATTACATCCTAATGATCCATTCAAAATGAACAGTTGTAATGAAAAGACACTTCTTAAAAGAAGAAAAACAAATAGCCAGTAAATATAAAAAATACATTATCTTTGGCTATGAGACAAATATAAATTAAAGCAGAACTGAAATTTCATCTGATTCCAAAACCAAAAACTATCAAATATATCAAAAAATATCTGCTAAGGAGGATGCATAGAAAAAAGTAACACTTCTATATCCCTGGTGGAGATGTAAACTAGTACAATCACTGAACAAAGCAGTATGGAGTTTCCTCAAAAAATTAAAGATTGAAATTTAATTTCATCCAGGTATTCTCATTCTAGGAAACTTGAAAATCAGTAAAAGACACCATATC
Organism: Hydrochoerus hydrochaeris; assembly: GCA_004027455.1. Taxonomy (NCBI): domain Eukaryota; kingdom Metazoa; phylum Chordata; class Mammalia; order Rodentia; family Hydrochaeridae; genus Hydrochoerus; species Hydrochoerus hydrochaeris. The sequence goes on along the minus strand of PVLA01012732.1, from coordinate 36,210 downwards.
ACAGTGATACAGGCCTACTCATATTTATATAAGTGCTTTCATAATACCTACAACTTGTAAGTGAACTATGTATCCATTAACAGATGAAAAGATAAAGAAAATATATTAATACAAAATGGGGTACTAATCTTCCATAGAGAAGGATAAGCTGAGTCATTTGTAGGAGGAAAAATGTACCTTTATACCATAATGTTAAGTGAAAAAAATCAGACACTGAAGCATAAATAGTGCTTGCTTAATTATATAAAGAACTCAATTTATAAATAATTTATAGAGGAAAATAAAAGAGAGGAAATTTGAAATATGGTAATACATGATTTGGAAATGGAAGTGAATCTATAAACGGACACAAGAGAAATGAGAAGGGGAAGGGAAAATAAATGTGTTAAGGTGTGTCACGTACAGCTACCAACCCTTCATGATGAATCTAATTACTCTGCACAGGAAAAAATGTATCATTAAACATAAAAAGTAGCTTAAATCTTTGATGAATTTTGAATCCCAATGATATATACAATTTTTCGGAAGTCTTTAATTCAGTCAAGTTCACTTAACACTTATTTTATACCCTTGTCAAGTTGACAAAGAAACAACTCTCCTTCAATTGTATGTAAATTCCAAATATAGAAAACAACAATGGCATGATTCCACCTAATATATTTTTTAACATTCTGCATACAAAAAATCATTTTCCAAAGTCTCAGTGTTTCTAGCATTCTCAAATCTCCAAATCAGTTTCCTCTGAGACTCAAGAAAAACTTAGCTGTGACACTGTAAAATTCAAAAGCCAATTTATTTCCTTCCATATAATACTAGCACAAGGTAAGTATTACCACTTCAAAAGAAATGAAAGGGGGATATGGGACCCAAGTAAGAACAAAACCCATCAGTATAAACATTGTTCTCTGTTGCTCCATCTCTGGCATCCAGTACACAGATGAATAGGGTCTAAGTTCCTAACTAAATAGACAGTATTATCCCCATGTCCTTGATGATTGCCAATTGCAACCCACCTGTGGGTTTATAGTCAAAATAACTAATATATACCTTATACTTCCTCCATTCATAGGTATCTGCTTTTATTTACCTTCTTAAAAGCTATCTCAAAGTTTTTACATTTCTTGTCTCTTGATACACCTTGTAAGGCAATTTTGCCTCTGAATTTAGCTTTACTCAGATAACTATAATCTCTCAGAAGCTTTCTATATAATATGAGTACAAATGAAATCGGATAATTACAACAATTTTCATTAAAATTTCATATTTCTCCCTGATTGACCCTCCAGATGTTGTGAGCATGACATAGCACTCTATCCCCTAAAGGTAGCACTAAGATAAATAGACCAATGCACTTTAAAGTTAAGCCTAATTAATCAAATTTAATCTTATTATATTTTGTAAAAATTGATTTTGTCCTTCTTATACCTGATCTTTTATATGAAAAGTCTGAATATAGAGATTGTTGGAAAAATGTGAGATAATATCTATTTGAAGAGAATACAATGATTATGTGAAGAAAGAGAGGAACACCTTATCTCCTGAAAGATGTTGGAGAGGGAATCACATTAGTAAGGTTTTGTCTTTCAGAACCACTTTAGAACATTTCTTATGCATGTAAGTGTTCAATTGTGCTCTCCCATAGTTTTGCATCTACATGAAATTTAACTAAATTCCAAGTCATTTAAACCTTAATAACTTGGTACAACCATGATGTATTCTCTGTAGCCTTACTGAGACGTCCATCAGAAAGAACAGAAGATGAACCCACCTACTATACTTTCAATGAATAAGTTTAAATTCTTTTCCCATTATTACCTCCTATATTTGTCATTCTTAGGGAGCAAAAATACTACCTTGCTAATGATAATCAAAGATCTCTATTGGTGTCATTTTCTTCATGCATCATCACTGAAAACAATGGCAATAATCAATGATTAAATTGAATCCAAAATAATAAAGCTTGTCAACTTTTCGGGAAGTCATACTGTCAGCATTAAATCTGTCTGATAATTTATACTAGGTCCAACTAATTAATACCCAACTGCTGAAAAATATGTTAATTTCATGTATATCATGTGTTCCTATGAAAAATAGTTGTGGTAGAAACAGTTTATGAACTTGTTCTCTACTTAAAACATGGTGATTTGTACTGTAGTTAGTGATTGCTGTAAGAGGCCATCAAGTAATTAAAGCAACACTGCCTTGATTCTAGAAAGCTTTCATGTCAGTCTCTACTCACAAGAAAGGGTTACTATGGAAAATGGATTGCTTCTTTGAGGACCATTGTAGATTCTTTATAATTGCTAATACATCATTTTGTGTTTATATTAATACCCTGGGCCAACAGTAAAGTTTAGTTAGAAAATAACAACAGTGACAACTTAAAGATAGAAAAATGCTAATAGTAAATTTAAACATTCTCAGCACAAAAATAACCACTTTGTGGGTAACTGAATATGTAAATTTGTTAGATTTAACTATTTCATAAAATATACTCTATTTTATGAATGTTTTTTCTTCCAAAGATCCATTTATTGAATTGTTGGTATTCAGAGAAAGTGGAAGATATGTGGCCTGGAAGAGAAAAGTCACTACTGACCCCTATATCCATGGTGTAGCTTTCCTAGATTCCTGTATCTCCTTATGATACTTCACCCATGCACCATGTTCTGAGACCATGTTGCCCTCTGACATTATGTGACAGAGTATGGTACACTTGAGTCAGCCAGTACTATGCAGTTTGTACTTTGACCCTCTTGAAATGTGAACTACATAAATCTATGTACTTTATAAATTTTGTAGCCTAAATGATTCATTATCGTAACAGAACAGACTAATACAGAAAATTCATAGAAAAGCATGAGTTTATATGTATATTTACATCTGGAAATGTGTAAGCAGCATTAAAATTCAATAGAAGAGTTGGAAGTTTTTGAAATTACAAGGAAGAAAAAGCCCATAATATTGCAAGTATATCATTATTGGTGACTCTGGTAAGGAAATGGAAGAAATCAAGACTGGAGAACAAATCTCAGATGGAAATAAAGATAATACTGGAATTTTTATAAAGATCATCTCATCACAGCATAATAAAGAAATTTCTTAGATTCTGTCCATGTCTTTCATCTTTATAGAAGGCCAGATTTAAAAATGATGAGTTTATTGTAGGAATATATTTATAGACAACAAAGAATTCTGGATGCTCAATCAGTCATGTGGGGTAATTTTAGCCAGGTTCACAGTGTTATTCTAGAGCAAATAAAATAAAAGGACAGAAATATTTGTACAATATGGACTCTGATAAAAACTGTGAGTTAGGTAGAGAAATGTCTTCCCCAGTAAGCATTTTCTAAAGAGATTAGCACAGATTCTAATCATCCAGGTAACTCAACAAATTCCTCAAGGATATATGAGAAACAATGGAGTCTGGCTGCTTTCACATGCACAGAGGCTTTCCAGGGTAAAATTGTTTCTTTTGCCAGGACCAGAAAACTCTCTTTAGAGGCTCAAAAACCATCCCAAGTTTCTTACTTTTTAGAGAAATGTTCTGTAACTGCTGAAGTTATACAGCAAGCAGGCTTAGGTTCATCTTCTATTACCAGAAGGCTTATGTGTAGCTTGTACTACTAGAAGCAGACTTTGCCATCCATATAATGCTGATTTTGCAGGTCTACAGGATGCAGGAGTTACTGGGTTCAAAGTAGCTTTTGTTGAGTTTTCAATGAAGAACCTAGATAGAAGGAATAGATTGAGACTTGTGAGTAAAATTCAAACAGATTTACTTAAAAGGCATAAGGAAAGAATCTGTTTCCCCAAATTCCAGTTTTATAAGCAACAATATAAGCTTACTATGTATGCATCATACTAGTGCATGTCTTTTATCCTGAAAAATTAAAAGGAACTGATATGTTCATGATTTTTGATGTGCCATGAATAAAAATTTTGTCCTTGACCCTGGTGTCTCATCCTTCTACCAGCTCATATAAAAAGATGGCACAACGACACATTAAATTACACATAGTGTAAAATCTCAGATTCTTGACAGTTTTTGACAACAGGTTTTGCTCATACATTTAAGAACAACCTGCTTTCACACAAACAAGTTATTTAATCTGCATCTTTTTTATAACATGAGAATGTTTCAAATTGCTTGTTCCTGGAGCTACACAAGCCACACACTCTCCAAGGAGACAAAACTCAGCATCTCCCAAGATTTGGCCATGCATTAATTTGGGGGACCAGCCAAAAAATCAGATAGATAGCCTTTCTGGTAAGCTGTGCAAGCTGTGCACACTCCTGGGAAAGAAAAGACAGCATCTCCTGAGAATCTGCCATACTGGGACTTAGGATGCCAACAAAAAGATCAACTAGCCAGACTTTCTGGCAAGCTGCATAAGTTTCACTTGTTCCAAGGAAAGAAAAGTCAGACAGTGCCTCCTGTGAGCCTACCAGTGTGTTGGCTAAGAATCAAACATCGTCCATACCCCTCCCCCAGTAATCAACTGCATGTTTCACAGGACAGCCTGAATTGATAGCAACTAAAATGTGTAAAGCAACTAAATGCTTATATTGTTTGGTTGCTTATTCAAGCCTGGGGCCAGCAGTCTGAGCATCTCTTCGGAGGATGACAGTTTGCAATATAGCAAATATGAGGAATTTCCTTCTATCTTGTCTTTGAAGTCAAATACCATTTTCATTGTTTTGCTTTGTTCTTACTGTTTTGCATTATTCAATATTCTGTTCTGATTGATTTTATAGTTTTTTGATTTTAGTTTGATTTTGCTATACCTGATGGAATGGACAACTATTGTGAAGATAATAAGATATGCTATGGTAGCTATTATTGTTTTCCTGGTATCCTGATTTGAAGTTCAGTACCAATTTTGCTGCATTGTTTTGACTGGTGTTGTTCTGTCATTTTGGATTTTATGGTCTTTAAAATAAAAGAAAAATTTAAAAAATAATTTCATGCTACAAAACTGCTGAAACAAATGTATATATATCTATATCTTTATGTATGTATGAGTATTTGTGCAAGAAAAAATGTCCTTGTAATAGAAATATATCACTTAATAATAATCTTATTATTGAACTTTAGCTAAACATTTTAAGTCACACAGAAATTTATAATGGTTTAATGAAATTAGACATTTCTGTTCTTTATGACTGACAGGTTTTGCTTCTTGATGATGAAAACATTTGTTATACCATTTAGTCTCTTATATACATCTTAATTTTTTTAAATAATTCTCAAAATTATTTTAAATCTATCACAGGTACACACTGGCAGGCAAGACTATTAGACATTGGGCCCAGTGTGGTCACATGCCACCATGTGAGACCAGTAGAGAGAAGGCCTAGTATAAACACATATCAGGATGTGGGACAAATAGCATGAAAAAATCCAAAGCAGTAGAAGTCATCCAATGGATCCTTATGGAATGAGAGAAGCAGACATGAATAAACAATTGGTAGAGACTATAGAAAGCATAATATCTCAGGTAAAAAATAATTATGTTAAAAATTAAACATGTTAGAGGAGACACAGATAGAAAACATAGAGTCTAGAGAAAAGTTGGAAACCATGAATGCCCAACATAGGAAAAAGTGAAATCTGTGAAACAGATCCAAATAGAAACTCAGGATTTAAATATTCCATGTAAAGTTTACACAACAGATTCAATGAAGATGTTAGCATATCAGACCTGGAGGATTTCAGCTAGTAATTACAAAAAGAAAAATATCTTAAAAATATCCAAATACCAACAAAAATCAGTTCAACATCTGAAGGATCAAGCAAACAAGAATATAAGTTGACTAGAGTCAACAAGAAAGCTGGAAAAATTGCAAATGTCATTAAAAATATCCTCCAAGAAGCAATGGCAGAAAACTTCCCAAACATGGATAAAGTATTTGATAGCCAAATAAGTGCAGCAAAATAGCAGTGACCAAAATAAAGTTGTACCAAGCCATATAATAGTCAAGATTCCAGAAATTCTGCATGTAAACAGAATACTAAAAGCAGCAAGAAAAAATAAACAATAATTTATAAAGGAAAGCCTATCAGAATCACAGCAGACACCTCAACACAAGACCTTAAATGAAGGAGAGCTTGGAGTGAGGAATTTAAAGTCTTAAAAGAAAAGAATCTCCAACTTAGATTGATGTACAAAGTAAAATTCTCTTGAAGAATTAGATGATTCCATGACAATAAAAATGGAAGATATTCATGAACACCAAGTCAGTTCTCCACATACTTGAAAGGAGATATAAGAGAAAGAAAAACCAAGCACACAAATACAAGAACATGAATGGAAAGAAACCACCATGAGAACAAACAATGAAACAGAGGAGAAGGACAAGGAATCAACTACAGGAAAGTAATACGAACAAGACAGCATATATATATATATATATATATATATATATATATATATATATTTATCACCAATTCACCAATAGAAGGAAATGGAAAGGCATAATGAATCAAGGATCAACATTTAACAACTTGCTACTTAAAACAAACACATTTAACTTGAAAAGAAATTCATAGAACGAAAGTTAAAAAGTGATATATGCACCAAATGTGGAAGCATAGAGTGATGTAAGATAAATATTAATACATATGAAAAATCATGTAAGCAATAATACAATCACAATGGGGGATCTTAACAGTCTCTTGTCAAGAAGAGAGCTCAACTAGAAAATAATGTACAAAAATAGAACTGAGTCAAATTTGTGAACAAATGAATGTGTACAGAGTATTCCACCCAACAACATCAGGATACATGTTTTTAGAGAAAAGGAAGCCATCACAAAGCAAGTCCTCCCTGTGAATTGGCACTATGCATCGGTCACTGGAGGGACAGCCAGACTCCAGCATTTCCCCATGAGTCAGCACCACTTGTGGACTTCAGGGGAAGAGAAGTAGAACTCAACAAGAAGCAAGCCTCACTGAGAGTTGGTGCCTTGCACGAGCTCCTGAGGGAACAGCCAGATGTCAGGCTTTTCCAGTGAATCAGTGCCATTTGCAGACTGTAGGGGAAGAGAACAAGAAGTTGCCAAGAAGCAAGCCCTCCCTGTGAATTGGTGCTATGTTCAGTCCACTGAAGTGAGAGCCAGATGCCAGCCCCTTATGGCTCATGGGCTGAGAAAAAGGAAGAGTCAACCCCCACACCAGCCAACTGATGAAGACAAACACAGGCTGTGGTGATAGCTACTGAGGCAGAATACAATTTAATGCTTGAAATGTTCAGTGTTTCACTGACTTTGAAGGCCCAGAGCTAGTGGTGTAATAATTTATTGAGAGGATGGCAGTACCCAATGTGGCATATATAGGGGAATATCTGTCTGAGGGTGGTGGCCATTGCTGATTCCTTATTGTCTTTTTTGAAGTCCTGTATTATTTTCATTGTTTTCTTGGGTTGGATTTTGTTCTGTTTGTTTGATTTTACTGTATCTAGTAACATGGGCAGCTATTTAAAAAAATAACAAGATATACTACGGTAGCCACTTTGGATTTACTATTACCTTGTTTTTGGAAGTTCTTTATTGCATTCGCTGTTTGTTTTTATTGGCTATATTCTGTTCTGGTGAGTTATTACTATGTCTGAAGGTATCTGGAGTTATTTTGAAGAAAGCAAGGGGCATTATGTTAGCGATTGTTGATTTTCTATTGGTTTGAGGTCCTGTGTCACTTGCACATTTTTTGTTGTTTGTTTTTTTGTTTTGTTTTTGGATTGGCTTTGTTCTGTTCTGTTTTGCTTTGTTCTATTTTCTTTAAAATTAAAAAATAAACTAGGAAACTGATGGACATTTGTTAAAAGAAGACTTACAAAATGCCAAGAGATTTATGAAAAACTATTCATCTCACTAATCCTTACAGAAATATCAGTGAAAATCACAATGAGATATCATCTAATGCCTACTAGAAAGGCTTTCATCAAAAGCACAAAGATGCAGATTGGCAAAGAAGTAGAAAAAGTGAATTATTAAGGAGCAATGTGAGAAATTGTATAGTTACTGGATGTAATTGTCAAGGGTCATTGGAATAAAATGCCCACTTCTTTTCTGTATGTAACTTAAAATTATAAAAAGAGCCTACATTTTTCTGTATGTAACTTAAAATTATAAAAAGTGCATGAGAAATCACAAAAAACAGAATATAGGTTCTTTTCAGTTGCATAACACATATTCTCTAAAATAGACCATATTCTACCCCACAAAATGCATAAATTAATGCAAAATAATCAAAGTTATCCATTGCATATTATATGACACGTGCCAGATAATTGGAAATGAATGAGAAATCACAAAAATTCTGTAAAAATTTGGGAACTAAATAACCTCCCTGTCAACAAAAAATGGGTAATAGAGGAAAATAAAGAAGAAATTAAACAACACCTACAAGCTAACAAAAATGCAAATACAATTTACCAGAACCTCAGAGATGCAATGAAAACAGTTCTCAGAGGGAAACATTATGATGAATTCTCACATCAAGAAAATGGAATCAATACGAATGAACATACTGATGTTACACCACAAATATCTAAAAAAAAAAGAAGAATAAGTCAATCCCAAAGCCCAAAGAATGGAGGAAATTATAAAGATCAGAGCAGAAGTTAATGTAATTTAAACTAAGAAAACAACAATAAGAACTAGCAAATTGAATAAATGGTTCTTTGAAAAAAAACAAAATTGATGACACTAGACAACACACAAATTCATGCAATAAGGAGTTAAAATAATCAAAGTCATACAATAAAAAATGAAAATGGTGAAATCACTACAGACCCATTGGAAATACAGAAGATCATCAGTACTTACTTTGAAAAACATTATTTGCATAGGTTCAATAACACAGAAGAAATATATAGATTCCTAGATATATATGAATTATCAAAACTGGATCAAGAAAATGTAAAACTGATGAATAACTCAATTTCAATTAATGAACTAAAAAATGTAACTAGAACCTTACCAACAAAGAAAATCTCTTGTGCTGATGGTCATTGTTGAATTTTATGAGAAATTTAGGAAAGAATAATTACTAACACTCCTTAAACTCTTCAGTGAAACTAAAATGGAAGCAATTCTCCCTAACTCATTCCTGAAATAAAGAATCATCTTAATACCAAAACTAGATAAAGACTTAACCAAAAAAGAGTACTACATGCCAAACACCCTAATGAACATAGATGCAAAAATCCTTAATAAAATAATAGCAAACAGAAAGCAGTGAATCATCAAGATGTTTATATGCCATGACCAAGTGGATTCATCCCAGGAATACAGGGATGGTTCAACATATGCAAATCAATATATGTAATACAACATATCAAAAGAACCAAAACAAGAATACATGATTACCTCAATAGAACTGGAAAAAACTGATATAGTCTAACACTTATACATGATAAAATCCTTACAGAAAATCACAATAGTCTTTACCTCAATTTGATCAAAGCCATATACTATAAGCTGACAGCCAACATCTTACTAAATGGGCAAAAACTGAAAGCCTTCAACCTAAAATTAGGAACAAGATGAGGGTTTCAGCTATCACTGTGCCTATTCAACATAATTCTGTAAACATTAGCCAGAGCAATTAGATAAGAGAGAAATAAATGGAATACGAATAGGAAAAGACAGTAAATTATATTTATTTGCAGATTACATGATCTACATAGAAGAACCCCCCAAAACTCCACTGAAGGACTTCTAAGTCTAGTAAACAAATTGGGTAATGCACCTGGATACCAAGTCAGCACACAGAAATCAATAGCATTCGTGTAAAAAACAAAAACCTTAGAGACAAATTATGGAAAACACAACCTTCACAATATCAAACAAAAAAATGAAATACTTAGGAATCAATCTAACAAAGGAAGTAAAACATTGATACATTGAAAACTAGAGTATTGTAAAAAAAATCAAAGATAATTTCGGAAAATGGAAAGATATTCCTTCTTTGTTTGTTTGATTTTTGGTACTGGAGATAAAACTCACTATCTTTCACTTACCAAGCAAGTATTTGAACTTCTGAGCTAAATACTTGGCCCCAATATTTCTTGTTCATGGATATGAAGAACAAACATTATGAAAATGACTATTGTCATAAATTGTTATACAGATTTAAAGCAGTTCCAATCAAAATACAATTAGCATATCTCACAGATCTAGAGAAATAATTCCTAAAATTCACGTGGAAGCCCAAGAGATCTAGAATAGTAAAGAAAGTCTGGATACAAAGGCAAGGTAGGAGGTATCAAAATCCCTGGCTTGAAATTATGTTACAAAGTTGCTGTGGTAAAATCAGCATGGTACTGGCAAAAACACATGCCTCAAATTCATTGGAACAGATTAGTAGATACATCTACAACTACACACACACACTCAGCCACCTTATCTTTGACAAAGAAAGGAGCCAAACAACTGCACTAGAAGAAAAAGTCTCTTTAATAAGTGTTGCTGAAAAAAAACTGGCTTTTTTATTTTTATTTTTTTAAGAGCAGAATATATTTATTGAGACAAAGAAAGCTTCTGTCTCAGAGAGAGACAGGAAGGGGTCCAAAGTCGGTTGCCAATGACTCTTTCTTTCCTAGAGATTTTGTAGAGCCAAAACACAAGGTGAGACGGGTGCAAGATGAGGAAAACATGAGAACTCGAAAGGCAGCAGGCATCAGGTGGGACAGAAACATGGTTAACTAATAAGGTTAATTGTTCAGGTAAAATTTATCAAATTGGGGACAAACAGGGAAATGAGTCACCTAGCAAGAAGGCATTCTTTAATAGCAGTGACTTTTTCTATAGGGAGTTGGGATGGTGATTCCTGGTTTCCTCATGGTGATTCATACCTGTTTAGAATATCAATCCCTGATGGAAAAACTAGCTTTTTGCATGCCAAAAACTGAAACTAGATCAATATGCATCACTGTGCTATAAAATAAAGTCAAAATGGATCAATAATCTAAATATTAAAGCAAAAACAATAAATATACTGAAAAACAATGCAGGTAGAAATCTTGAATATACAGGGATAGGTAGAGAGATAATGAAGAAAAATCTAACTGAATGGAAAATACTTCCAGAATCAACAATTTGGATCTTGTCTTATTAAAAAGTGTTTGCATGTCAAAAGAAATCTCGAACAGAAAGAAAAGAAAACCCACAAATTGCGAAAAATTTTAGACAACTGTCCCTCAGAAAAAAGCACTTCTATTTAGAACATATAAAGAATTTTTTAAAAATCAGGCCCCCCAAATTCCAGTCTGAATATGTGCATCTCAGATCAATACACATTTCTCAGGTGGAGAAATACAAATAAAAAATAAATATATGAAAATCTCAGCACCATTACTCATTTGAGAAATACAAATTAAAACAATTCAGAGATTCCATCTCACCCTAGAAATGGCCAAGTTGAAGAAATTATCCAATGACAAATGCTTTAGGGGCTGTGGGGAAAAAAAAATTCTTCTTCACTATTGGTGGGAGTGTAGCCTGGTAAAACTACGTGGAAATCAATGTGGAGTTTCATCAAAATGCTACAATTAGAGGTTCTACTTGACCCAGCTATGCTGCTCCTGGGCATTTTCTCATAAGACTTGAACACATTATATAAAAGTTATATATGTGTACCCATCTTTATAGCATCAGTTTGTTATAGCCAAATCTTGGAAACAGCTCAAATGCCCATCAACCAAGGAATGGTAAAAACATATGGTATTTTTATACAATGGAGTCCTACTCAGATATAAAAAAGATCACATCAAGGCTTTTAAAAGTGCATGGATGAGACTTAAGACCATACTCATAAGTGAAATAAATCAGTCTCACATGTATCAAAGCTACATTGTCTCCATAATGTAAAAACTGAAAGAGTAAATAAGAAACAAAATTTACAATAGATATTATGCAATGTTAGGAACTTCTCAAAAGGGAAAAAATAAATGGGATGGGAAAAGGAGGAAAGGTAAAACAAAAAGGTATAATTTTGATCAGTATTCATTTAGTCATATAAATTGTCTATAGTTGGTAATCTAAAAACTCTTTTGAAAGTAGCTATATGCAGTATTACAATGATTGCTAAATTTTTATCATCTTGTTTTGAAAGCCTGTATTGTTATTGTTTGGGATTTTTTGTTGTTCTCATTGTTGTTGCTTGTATATCTCTTGATTTTTGTTTTTTTGTTCCGTTTTTTTCTCTTTAAAATGAAAAAAAAAATAAAAGTTAATGATTGGAAAATCAAAACTGAATGAGAAATCAACACAGAAGTTGTAGATATTCTATTTAAAAATGTGAACTTCAAGCTAAGTCTGATAAAAAAAATAAAGATCACTAAATACTTATTAAGTGAAAACTCCAAAGGGAAGGGATTACAATCATAAACATATATGCACCAAATACTGGTGCATCCAAAAAAATAAAACAAATTTTATAAATCAAATCAGCACTAACATGATTGTAATGAGTAATTGTATTAGCCCACTGTCAAAATTAGATAGATCAATTAGAAGAAAATCAACAAAGAACTATCAGAACTAAACCAAGCCTGTGAAGAAATGATCTTAATAGATCTCTACAGAGTGTTCCACACCACAACATTGGAGTATGCACTCTTCTCAGATGCACAAGGGAAATTCTCCAAAACAGAACTCATATTAGCTCATAGACAATGCTTAAGTAAATGAAGAGAAATTTAAATTATTCAATGCATTTTATTTGGCAAAAGTACATTGAAATGGAAATCAACAGCAAAACAAATATCAAATTACATGAACACATAGAAATTAAACAACACTCTCCTGAACAACCAATTGATCACAGAAACATTAAAAGAGATTAAGTACTATCTACAGTTAAATGATAAAGCTGTTAAAACATACTAGACACTATAGGATGCAACAAAAACAGTCATATGTTGGAAAATTGGAGTGGTGAATTCTAAGATCAGAATGAGTTCATATAGACAACCTAATATTGAGCCTAAAACTTCTAGAAAATAAGAAGAAAAAATTAAACCCTAACCTAACAAGGCACAGCAAATTATCAAGAGACCAAACATGGATGCAATTGAGACTAAGGGAAAAAAATAATCAATAGATTAGAGAGTTGGTTCTTAGAAAGATTAATTCAAATTGATAAACCCTTAGGCAAACTTAGCAAATTCAGACTAAAAAGACTCAAATTCACACAATTAAGAACAAAAATGGATGATATAAAATTGTACAGTGTTAAAAAAGGGTGATGGATAACTACTTTGAGAACCTCTATTCTAGTAAGTTGGAAAACACAAAACAAATAATTTCTAAACACATTTGAATTGCCAAAAGAGAATCAGGAATATATAAAACTAGTAAATAGCTCAATATCACCAAATGACATTGAAAATGTTAGAGTACTTACCAAAAAATATGACTCCCTAAAGCCCAGACCTGAGGGAGTAACTGTTCAATTACACAAGTTATTTAGAGAAGATAGAATGCCACTTATTTTGAAACTGTTTAATGAAATAAAGGGAAACAATAGTTCCCAAATCATTCCTGGAAGCAAGTAATACCCTGATTCAAAAACCACAGAAGTACCCAACCAAAAAAGAAAAGTATGGGCCAATCTCCCTAATGAACGTAGAGACAAAATCTTCTATATGACACTCATAAACAGAATCATTAAGAAGATTATACACAATGACCAAGGATTAATCCCAGAGATACTTTGATGGTTTCACATATTCAAATCAATAAATGTAATAGATTGTATTAATAGATCCCAGTGCCAAAATTATATGATCTTCTCACTAAATACAAAAAAACCAATTTGACAAAGTGCAACACCCTTTTGCGATAAAAAAAAAACTGTTAGAGAAAATCAGAATCAATTTACTTCATCTCAATCTGACAAAAGCTATCTATGACAAATCTACAGCCAACATCATACTAAATCATCAAACACTGAAATTTGTCATTCTAAATTCAGAAACAAGAAAAGTCTGTACACCATAATAACACAGATTTACTGCAGTTCTGGAAACATTAGCCACAGAAATTAGGCCTAATAATAATAATAATAATAAAAAGAATAAAGAGAGAAAAGAAATAATTTACAGTATCATTATTTTCAGATCGTATGGTACTAGAAATAAAAGAAATCAAAAACTTCATCAAAAGCTTTGTAGATTTAATAAATGAATAGTGTAATGTAGCTGGAAACAAAGCCAGCACTCAAAGATCAATAGCATTCCCATGCAGAAAATATAAACTCACCAAGAGAGAAATTTTTTATCACACCTTTCATAATAGCATCCAAAAAATTAAATAGTTAAGAATTAATCTAACAAAGGAAGTGAAAGATCTACACACTGAAAATTACAGTACTATGTCAAAGGAGGTCAAAGAGGATATCAGAAAATGGAAATATATCCTTTCGTCATGGATAGGAAGAACCAACATACTGAAAATTGCCATAATACCAGGTTGTTATACAGATTTAGTGTAAACCAATCAAAATACAATTGGTATACCTCAAATACCTAGAAAAAATATTCCTAAAATTCATGTGGAACCAGAAGAGTCCTAAAATACCAAAGATAATTCTCAGAAACAAAACCCAGGAATTTAACATCACAATTTTCACTTGAAATTATGTCAAGCTACTGTGATTAAAAACAGCATGGTATTGGAAAAAAAATCATAAGGAACAAATTAGAAGATCCACGCTGGGGATTTAGCTCAGTGGCTTGAGTGCCTGCCTTGCAAGAGCAAGGTCGTGAGTTCGATCCCCAGTACAAAAATAAAAATTTAAAAAAAAAAGAAGATCCAGAACGAACTTCAAATACACTTTGTCATCTTATCTGTAACAAAGAATCCAAACATCTTCATTGGAAGAAAGCCTTCTTAATAGTGATGCTGGAAACCTGTGGTTCCATTTCTCAAAGACTAAAACTAAAGCCATGTTTATCACCATGTCCTAAACTAAAAATGAAGTGGATTACAGATCTAAACATTAAAGCATAAACATTAAATTTGCTGGAAGCGAAAATAGGCACAACCCTTGAAAACATAAGTGTAGGCAAACACATCGTGAACACAATTCCTATCACATGGTAAACACTACAAAGAATCAAAAAATGGGATGTCATCCTTTTGAAAAGCTTCCTCACAATAAAAGAAAGCACCAATAGAATGAAAAGAGAATCCGAAATTTTTGAAAAAAAGTAGTCAGTTATCCCTCAGCCATGGGAGTTATATCTAGAAAACATAAAAATTTGAAAAAAAAAAGTTCAGACCTTCCAAATTTTTATCAGTACCGCGGATCGAGCTCACGACCGCATGTTTGCAAGGCAGGCGCTTATGCCGCTGAGCTAAATCCCCAGCCCTATGTAGACCTTCCAAATTTAAATACCAATTTAAAAATGGGCTTGTGAAATGAATACACACTTCTTAGATGAAGAAATCCAAATAGTAAACATGAAAAAAAGTTTAACTTTGCTTGTTACTAGAGAGATGCAATTTAAAACAAAACCTGGGTTTCATATCATTCCAGAAAGAAGGACTGTCATCAAGCACTCAATCAATGTCAAATGCTGGAAGAATTGTGAGAAAAAGGAACATTTCTCAACTGTTGGTGGGAATGTAGACTGCTGTAACCACTGTGGTAATCAGTATGGAGATCCTTCAAAAAATTTTGACTAAAGATGCCAGATATATCCCTTTTAGGCAACTTTTCAGAATAATTAAATATATTGTTGCACAAGAATATCATTTCACCACTGTTTATAGCAGGACAGTTTATAATACTTACATTTTAGAAACAACCCAATAAGCCAATGAATGGATAAAAAGATATGTTCGTTGTGTTTTTTTTATTTTTATACAATGCAGTAATAGTCATAAAGAGGGATATTCTTTAGGTATTTCTAGGTAAATATATGTAACAAGAGCCAATATTCTTAAGTTAAGTAAATCAAACTCATACGTGTAAACTCATGTCTCCCTGGTGTGAGAAAATGAAACAGTAAATCAGGACCATAATAAACAATAAATATTGTAAAAGGGGAAGAAATGTTTCAAAAGGGAAGAGGAAGAAGGGAAAGGTAAGGGGAAAAGAAGGAAGAGGAAATAAAAATTTAAAAAGATAAATCAGAAACAAAATTTTGTAAGTAGAAAGGTCAAAATGGGCTGAAAGAAGAAGAGATTGAGAAAAAGAGGAATGAAAATATATCATGTATAGGCACAAATTTCCTAAGATGAATATAAATCAATATATGTATCTAAAATGTGCCTATAAACTTAATAAATAAAATAAATAAAAATATCCACCATTTATAGCAGCAGTCCATATCCAAAGTCATATCATTTGTAATCTTTTATGTGTCATCTTTTACTTTGTTTTTCATATATGCTTAAATTTGAATTTATAATATAATTTATGAATTTATATAATATATTTTGACCAAAGTATTGGAAGTAATGTTCTGTCTTTCGTGTAGAAATTTAAAAATTTTTCCACAATTTGCTTTGCATTTTTTTCAAATAAGACTGGAGTTTGAAAGTGAAGAGTCTGCCCAAGTTTCTAAAAAGAATTTTTACTGAAGCAAAAAAAAATTCCTGTTATGTGTGTGCTTGTGCTTCTGTGTGTATGTTTGTGATTCCTTACTTAACCTAATTTATTCATATTTGAGGTTGAAAGTGGGAAATGTTTATAGAGAAATATGTGGAAAAGTTGCAGAAGAAAAATTTTAAACCACAATTGTGTATTTAATCTTTCCACATCTATTCCCAGGCTCAAATCCATGTTTCACTTTTAGATGAGAACAGCTGCTTATAATAACATCAGCATCCTTCTCCAAACTTCTGCTTCAGATAGCAGTTCATTTCATGCACTGAATTTAGTTTAACGATTTTGAGCAGTTTCCTGTTTCCTCTAGGCAAATACCTTACTAGCATAAGGATTAAATCATCTGTTGGCAAAGTTACATGAAAATTCTACAATTATATGATTGTTAGAGGAATAGAAATTCAAGAAAGTAAGAAGATGAAATCTATAGATAATTCAAGTCAAGACAGAAAAACAAATGGAAAGTGACCAAAGTTACTGTATGGAGGAGAGGTGTACAATTGGAGAGAGATAGTTGCATTTTACATCAAATGTGACTCCACAATAAGTGGGAAAACATCACTTCCATAGAAATTTGAACTTAGCAGTAAGCTCCATAAATTAAGAAATTTACAAAGCTCCTTTAGTACTGGTGAAATAAATTGCAGTGTTCCACATTTTCTTGCTGCATTAATGCTCTGAGGACATTTTCTGTCCACTCAGCCCTAATAACTGTTTTCTAATAGTATCTTTCCCTCTGTTTCCTAGTCAGGTGTACATGCATCCCAAGGCATCCCACTTAGAAGAGGCTATTATTAATCTCCATTACCACTCATTGCAATCATGGGAAGTTTCTTTAAATTAATTTTGCTGAATGCAAACAATTAATGAAAATAAATAGAGACATGAACAGGATATTAGAAATAAGATTCTAACACTCAGAAGAATATAAATGAAATACTATAATACTGCAGTGTACAGAAAATAATTTGAAGAGAATAGAAGATTGAAATGACATATACAAAGAATACAAATAAAATCATTTCAATGTACATGCAGAGAGTTGAAGAGAGGAGGAGAAGAACAGGAGGAAGGGAAAGAGACAAACAGAGAGATTGAGAGACTGAGAAAAAGAGAGAAGGAGAGAAGAAGGAGAAGGAGAAAGTGAAGGAGAAGCAGAAAGAAGAGAAAAAGGAGGAAGAAGAAAAAGGAGAAGGGGAAAAGAAAGACAAAAGAGAAGAGAATAAAAGGAAAGGGAAAGGGAGGAAAGATATCAAGTTAGTGGTGAAATAAAAATAGCTACTGGTGCAATGAAAACTTATGTTTAATCATTTACTCTTGGGAATCTATATAATACAACTGTCTTTTGTAATGTAATAAATTCTCCAAATACTAAAGACTCAAGTCATACTATTAAATAGGTACTAATATTGGCATTTTCTAATTTCACCTGTTGGTATTAATTATCCTCATAATAAAGGATTATGTTGTGTCCTCTTCTTCCAGTGGTTGGCTCTCATCTGGACACCAGTTATTGCTGATTATTATGCATTAAGCTTTGTATGTTTTGAAATTATTGCTTAGCTTTCAGAAACCAGGTTTTCTATAAAGTGTTCCTCAGCCATGTTCTTTCCAAGTCAATGTCATATTATTCCCATTCTGAGCTCTTCTGTAAGTTATGTGTTTTTATTATTTTTACAGTTACTTTGAATTGTAATTAATTGCAACCATTCTGTTTTCCATTATACTGTGTGGAGTTTATAGCAAGAACCCTTTTTTCTCCTTGATTCTTGGGTGAATCTAAAAAATAGAATACAAAAAAGAAAATCCTTCCTTCTTGGTTGAACCTAAAAAAGTAGTAACTCTGTAAATATATAAGGTTATTAGTATCCAATTTGATTCAAATTATATATGGTTTGAATTTTCTGTCTTTGTCTTTCTACCTCAGTTATGTTATAGCATAATATTCTGACCTCATCAAATGAATGAATGCATTTGTGTGTTCTTTATTTCTAATAAAAAGTTTTGGGGACCCCTGCAGTGAACTCAGTCTCCTAGAAGGTGTTACAATAATGGCAAAAAAAGTATAAAAAATAAAATTGTGTTGCAGTGGGGATCTAGGATGACATGTTCCTCAGTTAGAAAAATTGAACTGCAATGAGGCAGTCAGAACCCCAGCATTTGTTATCATATTTACTTTGAGAAAAATGATGAGGATATTACCAGATGACTCAGAGGATAGAGCTGGTATTATGCTAATGAGGATCTTTTTTTTTTTTAATGAGGGTCTTTATATTGATGACGACCACAGGGTCAGATGTCAGGTTAATAAAGAGTTTATTTATCCTTTCCTCAAGGTGAAACATTTTTTATTGCTAATCAGTTCTCAGGGAAACAGGATATCTGCAACTGATGTAACTTTGTCTTGGGGAATCATAACATGATGGGACCATTGAGGCCTCCACTGTCACTAGAGGCACACAATTATGTTTCTGCATATCATAT
Source organism: Hydrochoerus hydrochaeris (assembly GCA_004027455.1). Taxonomy (NCBI): domain Eukaryota; kingdom Metazoa; phylum Chordata; class Mammalia; order Rodentia; family Hydrochaeridae; genus Hydrochoerus; species Hydrochoerus hydrochaeris. Next base: position 17,105 of record PVLA01012732.1, on the reverse strand, counting down.
TCAACACTTATGGCAAGATAATAGGCCTTGAACAAGCCATATTCACAATTTAATTATGAAATCATTTTTCCACAAATATTATGTAGAATGGCCCACAACAGAAAGAAATTTTATAATTTTATCTGAAAATATCTAAGCCTTTTTTCTCTCCTTTCTATTATCTATTCTTTTTATAAATGTCTCATTTTCTAAATTGTTAAGCATATTTCACCAATGAACTCATCAATAATTGTGATTTTACTTTAGTAAATAGTGGGTGGCCTCCCTGATCTAAAAACTAAAGGAGTTAGATTCAAAATGTGCAATGCACCCTGGGAAATTGAAAAGGGAGGAATTGTCTAAGTAGGGAAGGCAGAGGACATTGGTAATCTTGTATCATGATTTGAAAACGATATTGCTTTCAGTGCCCTGTTTAGTTTGGTTATATTCTGTTCCAGTTTGTCTACTTGTACTAGATTTGAGGGCATAGACAGCTATTCCAAAGATAGCAGGAAATACTACAATAACCATTTTTAATTTCCTATTAACTTAATCTGAAACCCTTTATTGCTTTCACTGCCTTACTTTGACTGATTTTATTTGAATTAGTATTGATCGATCGCCATCTTGTCTTGACTGATTTTATTTGAATCTGTTGTGTTTGATAGTATCAAGTGACAGAGTATAGGCAACTACTCTGAAGACAATAAGATTCACTATGATACCCATTCTGGTTTGACTATTACCCTCTTTTGAAGTCCTATTATGTCTCCAATGTTTTGTTTTTATTGATTTTTTTCTGTACTGCTATGTTCACTTTTATTGTACCTGATGATATGGGCAATTCTATTGAAGACAACAAGAGACATCATGGTAACAATTTTAGATCACCTTGTATTGTGTTTTAAATTACGTATTATGTTCATCCTTTTGCTATGAATAACCCCATTGTTTATCTAATTTGGTTTTATTCTTTTCAAAGTAAAAATAAATAAAAAGAAATTGTGATTTTGCTATGGCTAATCATGAAATTGCACTTCTATGCTTTTGTACATTTATATATCTCAATGTACTCCAAGGATTTCAGAATAAATACACATAAAAGACCTCCTGAAAGAATATTTTAGCTTTACCAATTTCTGTCATGTGACTTGCATAAGAACTTCTAGTAAGGTATGCCATTAAACATTGTGATAATGAAAGAAAACAAAAATATAAGACACCTTTTGTGATGCAGAGATATGTCTACAAATTTGTGTTCTGTAAATTAAGAACAAAGACCCTTTATAGAATTCACTTTCATAACTCATTCTTTTTTACAGTACTGGCTATGCTGCAGTATAGAAAGCTCAATTCTGTAATTCTTTCTATTAGTGCATGTTTGCAGTACTTAATGATCACATTCATCATGAGGGTTTTGTGTGAATATAACATACCTTAGTTGTTTTCTCTTTTGAGTCCAACTCTACTTCCATTCCTCATTTGGAAAAGTTCTTCTTTTATTTTTTCCTGATAATCTTTTTTCTTTCTATAAATTTTCCCTTCCATATCTCTTGTTCCTTTTCCCACTTGACAAATTTCATGTTCTTGTACAATTCATACCTGAGTTCCTGATTTTCAAATTGAATAGAAATGTCTAGAGTTTACCTTCCATATACATATAGTTCTTGGTAATGGTAAAAGATAATCTTGATCTAATTTTTGATGTAGTTGACAACATTTGTTGAAATGTTTGCATAGTTCCTTACTTTCATAATCTATGAAATCTGTGTGTCTTAATTGTCTATCAATAAGTTTTCAGTTTATTAGGTCCAAGAATGATATTTGAAAGAATTTTCCCCCAAAAGAGTTTCGTTCATATTTTACATCAGAATTATCTCTAAAACTATTGTGAAAATTCAAATCCTTACTTCTAATCTCAGCATTACTGAGGCAAATGATGTGAGTCTTTGGTAAGAATCTTCTTGCTTAGTGGGCTTCCTGTGTGATTCTGATTCAAAATAAAGCTTTTGAACTAAAAAATTTGACAGTGTCTTTCCCTAGACAAAAAGGACTCCAGGGAGTTAAATTCAAGTGACAGATTTGTAAGTAATTCAAATAGGGAAATAAATACTTTGGGAAACTAAGAGATTCTGTCATCTCATAAATTCTACCATGTAAAACTTAAACTACACTTATGATTAAAGCATTGTGTCAGTGAAGCAAAGTATACTTTCTCATATTGGTGAAATGTATATCCTCTATGCACATTGTACATTTATGCTTTTTGTGCATGATAGCTACTGTAATAAATGTAGAGGCACTAAATAAAAACCATTCTATAACATTAAGATGAAATAATTTTAATATAATTATCATCTATGGGCAATAGATTACTAAATTTTAACATATAATTAAAATATAAAATAAAAAATATACTATTAAAAAGATAAAATGTCCCTGTAATACAGCGAGGTCAGTGTATCTACAAGTGTATATTGACTTAGCACAATTGTCTAATGTATTATGTACAACTTGGACTATTAGTCTGATATGATAAAAATTTTATATATTCTTATAAGATAAATTAATTAATATGCTGTTTGTATTTAAAACAGGTGGTGGACGGAAGGGAAAATTGAACTGTGTTACATATCTGTACCAATTCCCTATAATTAATGTAATCATTATGTACCATAAATATGTACTATTAAAAGTCAAAAGATAAAATTTTATAATTTTAAATAATGAAAAAAAAGAATAAATGACTAATCTCATGACTGAATTGCTTCCAGGAAAGTAGACTTAAGGAGATTATAACACAATTGAATTTTTGTAGATATTTCTTGATATTTTAACCATCAAAAATGTAAACATTATAATAAGGACTGAATTAGGTCTGAAACTTCCTTTAAATATCTAACACCATATTTCATATGAAGTTAAGCCTATTATAAGTTAATGTTTTCAAATTATTTTTTGTCTTCTGAAAATATATAACCCTGGAAAAATTTTTACCCATCACTGGTCATTAGATAACTTTTACCTTGAGAAATTTGGAGAAATGTTCTTTCAGTTCTTCCTCAAAACATTGCATCTCAACTATGTGAACAATGACAACTATCCAGTTATAGTCAAAGTGTACAACTGAAGATTTAAAAAGTAATTATAAATGTATTTGGCTGTATTATTTCTCATTTGATATATATTTACCTTTAAATAAAAATTCACCAATCCAAAAAGACATTGGGAATTTGAGACAGGAAACACATGAGCTCATTTTAAACAAGTGGCAACAAAGGTATTTATTAAGAAGAGAACAATGTGAGTATGCTTTTTCAGTTTATTGTATACTCAACACTCCCCTCAAACTAATACACACCTATTAGCAGAATTTTTTTTCCTTTTTGTCCCACACGAAATACCTGGGACAAAAATTGTGATTTCTTTATTTCTTTGAAAGTTTAAGGTACAAAGAGATTCTGCCCCAATGTCACTTGTTTCTCATTCTAAAGGTTACCTTAAAGCACTATTGTCAAGTTGCATAGCTTGCCTGAGTATTTTTTCAGTGTATTAAATGGAAAAGCACAATTATCAGTGAAGCTTACTTTATCCAGTGTAGTCTTTTTACCAAAACCTCTTTAAATGAGAATGTTATTCAAGTAACAAGGACTCATTGTAATAGTACCAGAAGGCATAATATTGAAGAAACTATATAAAATTTATTAGTCAATAATATATTTTTAAACTTAGACACATTAATAATAAGATACAGTTTTTCAAATTAATTATTAATTCTACCTAAGGAATTTCATATTTTTGCAAAATTAAAGAAACTCTTTCTAAACAACTACTGTCAAACTTTCCTCCTTAGTTTATTCATTCTGTTTGATCTATTGACCATTGTTATGGATTGAAAACTGGTGGTCAACTTAATGCCAGCAGGATTACATCAGCATGGCTCTGGGTGTAAATTTTTCACCTGAGGAAAGCTGCCAGCATAAATGGAGATGAGGACAAGGAGAAGCTATTCACGTTAGTGCGTTAGTGCGTTAGTGTGTTAGTGTGTTAATGCGTTAATGCGTTGAGGTGTTGAGGCGTTGAGGCATTGTGGGTTCCTCTACATGTTGCTGCTTGAGCCAATGGTTCTCCTGGAGAAGCTCTGGTCCTAACATCAAGCATTGCTTCCTGGCTCCAGAGGGGAAGACGTGTGCTGCTTGGTCTCCAGAATGAATTGTCACGCTGGCTTCCTGGCATGTACTCGACTGTGCTTATTGTTGGAGGAACTCGGGTCTCCTTGTCACTGATGATGGCTGTGGTGCTTTTGAGGACATCCCTGGTCTTTACTGTGAGTGTGACTTCTTGGCTCCAGTGTAGAACCCTCAACCTATCAATACAGCTCTTTCACCCTGCTGGCATAGACTTTCTAGTTTCCACCACTGACCTTTGGGCCTTCCCAGCATGGATCTGTAAAAGAGACTGGCGTGAGTCCTTCTTGTGGGCTCTAAACCTCCAGATGGACTCATGGGAGGCATAGTCATGAGCTCTTGGTCTTTATCTGGATTTATGTGGGACACTGCTGTGCGATTCAGGCCCATTGGCTAAATATTCTATGTCTTTAGCATTGTGGATAGCTTTCCTGCATTTTCTTGTGTTAACCCTGTGTGACCATCCTAAAATAATATTATAAACTCCATGTCCTTATTCTAATTGTTCTCTGTATAACCCCTGATGACAACAACCATATTTGTTGTCTGAATATTGATTCATGACTTATACCTGTACTTCTCTGTATTGCACAAATCAATCTACATATTACACCAGTCTACACTCTCATCAACAGTGCAGAAGACTTCCTTTTCCACCACAGCCTCTCCACAATTTATTATTGATTATTTAATTGAGCTTGGTCTTTCTTTCTGGAGTGAGATGGAATCTCAATGTTGTTTTAAATTGCATTTCTCAAATGTCCAATGATGCTGAACATATTTTCATGTATTTATATGCCATTAGTATTTCATCATCTGAGAAATGTGTATTCATCTCAGGTGCACATTTTTCTATTGGATCTTTGAATTTGGGGGGTCTGATTTTTGTTTAATTCTATATATGTTCTAGAGAGAAGTCTTCTATCTAGGGGATGGTTGGCTAAGATATTTTCCCAATTCATAGGTTTTCTTTTCACTTTGTTGGAGATTTCTTTTGACGTGCAAAAACTTTTTATTATATGAGATTCCAGTTATTTGATTCTGGAAAGTATTTCACATACAGCTGCATTTTTGTTCATGAACTCTATACCTACCCCTATATTTCTACCTAGTTTGCCTTCCCACAGATTTACTATTTCTGTTTTAAAATTAAGACCTTTCATCCATTTTGACTCTGGTTTAATGCATAGTTACAGACAAGGCTCTAGTTTTAGTTTCCAGCATATGGAATGCCAGTTTTTCCAGCACTACTTATTAAAGAGGCTATCTTTCTTCCAGTAAACATATTTGGACACCATGTTAAAGATGAGGTATCTGAGTGTGTTTGTAGTTGTTGTTGTATCTTCTAATGTATTCTATTGATTTTCAGGTCTGTTTTTTTTTCCCAGTACAATGCTGATTTTATCACAGTAGCTTTGTAGTATAATTTCAATTCAGGGATTGTGGTACCTCTTGCCTTGCCTTTGTTGCCCAGAAATGCCTTTACAATTCTAGATCTCTTAGGCTTAGAGATCTGTGTAACAACTTTGGGAGATGATGTTTTCTCAATACTTGTTCTTTCTATCCATGAACAAGAATTGCCTTTCCAATTTCTGAAATCCTCTTCAATTTCTTTTGTGAGAGTACTATTATTTTCAATATATAGCTCTTATACTTCCTTTATTATATAGATTCCTAAGTATTTCTTTTTTTGATATTATTGAGAAAGGTGTGATTTTCCTTATTTCTCCCAGTGAGTTTGTTGTTTGTATACAGGGATACTATTGATTTTGAGCATTAACTTTGTATCAAACTACATTACTGAATTTGATTATTATGTCTAGAAGTCTTTCAGTGGAGTTTTGGGGATCTTTTATGCAGAATATCATATCATCTGCAAATAACGATAATGTAATGGCTTCTTCTCCTATCCATATTCTTTTATTTGCCATTTCTTCTCTAATTACTCCAGCTAATGTCTCAAGAACTATGTTTAGTAGAAGGCTCATAATGGACATCCTTGTCTCACTCCTGATTTTAGGTTGAAAGCTTTCAGTTTTTGCCCATTTAGTGAGATGTTGGGTTTGATTTATCACATATGGCCATGATCAGATTGAGGTAAAAACCATCTATTCTGATTTTCTCTAGGGTTTTATCATAAATAAGTTTTGGAGATTGTCAAAAGCTTTTTTTGCACCTATTGAAATGATTATGTGATTCTTGTCTTTGACTCTGTTGATTAGGTGGATTACATTAATTGATTTGCATATGTTGATTCATCCTTGTATTCCTGAGATAAATTCCATTTGATCATGGTGTATAATCTTCTTGATGATTTGTTGAATGCTATCAGGACTTTTTTTGAAGATTATTTCATCTATGTTCATTAGGGAGAGTGGCCTCTAATTCTCTTTTTTTGGGTGAATCTTTCTTTGGTATTGGTCTTAGGGTAATAGTTGATTCCTGGAATGAGTTAGGGAGACACATTTCACTTTCAGTTTCATTGAAGAGTTGAAGGACTGTCTGCATTTTCATCCAGAAATTTCTTGTAGAATCCTCAGTGGATCCATCAGGACCTGATCTTTTTGTTGTTGGTAGTGTTCCAATTACAATTTCAGTTTCATTAACTGAAATTGGGTTGTTCTGCAGTTTTATCAATTTTATTTATTCTTTCAAAGAATCTACTTTTGATTCATGAATTCTTTCTACATTTTCCTAGTTTAAATTAAGTTGTATTTGCATTTTTGTTTGCTTGTAGATATTATTTAATGTGACCCATTGGTTGTTTAGGAGAGTCTTATTTAATTTCCTTGTGTTAAAGTGGTTCTTGTGGGTTTTTTGCCATTCATTTATAATTTTATTGTTCTATGGTCAGATAATATGCATAGAATCATTTCAATTCCTTTCCATTTACTTAAGCGTGTTCTGTGGGCTACTATATGATCTATTTTATTGAATGACCCATGTGCAGCTCAGAAGAATGTGTGCTCTTAAGTTGTTGGGTGATACACTTTGTACACATCTACTAGGTCCATTTGTTCACAAGTTTGATTGAGTTCTATTATTTATTTCCTGAATTTTTTGTTTGGTTGATCTGTCCTTCTGTGGTAGTGTTAAGGTCCTCCATTAAAGCTGTCTTATTGCTTATTTGATTTTTTATGTCTATCAATGTTTGTCTTATGTAGTTTGGTCCTCTAATATTTGGTGCATATATATTTATGATTATAATCGCTTCCTCTTCAAGTATTCCCCTCAAAAATATGTAGTAAACTTATTTATCCTTTTGATCATTTTTTTAAATTTGACATTCATATTGTTTGCAAGCAGAATAGCTACTCCTTTTTCCTGGGTTCCTGTCATGTGGAATACTCTTTTCCTTCCTTTGATTTTGGTCTATGAATTTCCTTTTGAGTTAAATGTATTCTTGCACACAGCATATTGTTGGATATTACTTCTTAATTCAATCTGCCAGTCTGTTTCTTTTGATTGGAGAGTAGAGGCCATTTACATTGATGGATATAACTGATATGTACTGACTTGTCTCTGTCATGTTATCTTTCCATTGTTGGTTCTTCTACTTTTTCTATTTCCTTGCCATGCTTAATGATTTCTTTACACTGTTTTATTGGAGTCATCACCTTTATCTTTCTAGAGTATCTTCCAGTTTTCTTTGTGGTGTTCATTTGTTGGTCATGAATTTCATGAGTTACTCTTTGTCATGGAAGAATCTTGTTTCCCTATCAATTTTGAAAGGTGATTTTGCACGGTACCTGAAATTGAGTTGTAAGTTGTTTTCTTTCAGGACATGAAATAATTCACTCCAAGCTCTTCCTGATTTTAAGGTTTGTTTAGAATAGTCCGCTGTGATTCAGATAGGCTTTCCTTCATAGTTGATCTGTTCCTTTTCTCTGGTAGCTTTTAGTATTCTGAATTTCTGGGATCCTAATTATTACCTGTCTGGTGAAGATTTATTTTGGTTATGGCTAATTGGGTTTCTATATTCCTTACTTATATGTTTATCAGATTCTCTTCCTAATTTTGGAAAATGTCCTTCTATTATTTCTTTAAATAGTCTCATATAATATGTGTTGACCCCTGCTTTTTCATGACACCTATCAGTGTTATATTGTTTCATTTTGCATCATCTTACAGCTGTTGAATTGTTGTTCCCTCATTCCTTGTTATTTTCATGAGATCTTTTTCTTTCTGTTAATAAGCCTCTATCCTGTCTTCAAGATCTGTGAGTCTCTCTTCAGCTTCATTCAAGTGGTTTTTGCCAGCTTTCAGTGGAACTTCTAATTTCCTGACTATCCCTTTGAATCTGTTTCATGCATTCTATTTCTGTCTTATATTGCTCATTCAAGGATTCCATCATTTTCTTATGTTCCTCTATTTATATCTATATATTATTTAGGTTCACTCAACATTTCTTTCATACTGTTTATCATTTCTTTCTTTTTTTTAAATGGGAGATTATTTCTGATCTGATTTCCTCTACAGCTTCATGAAGTTGTTTCTTTACTTCAGTTGCTATCATTTTAGAAAGTTCATTGTTGTGATTTCCAATGTCTTCCATTTCAGTATCTCCTGGGGTTATTCTCAGTGGGCTGGAGCACTAAGACAGCATCTGATTCTTCCATTTTGTCATTTTTTTGTCATACTTATGTGGCTGCCCAGACACCCTACTGATTGGTTGCACTGGAATGGTGCTCTTGGCAGAGCTTCAATCCTCCAGTATCCACATGGATAGCCAGGGCACAACCTCAACTATGGTGTTGGAGCCTTGTGTTCAAAATCTTCAGAACCCATTATCTAGGCTAGTTGCTTCCTGATAGGCAGCTATGGCACTCTGGGCTGGGCAGGGCTCAGTACCTGTGTGACTTGTGAGGCTGGCCAGGTATTGCACTGGGACTCTGGGATGGGAAGGGGTTGGATCTTCTGTGCAGCTAGCAGGGACATACCCTCAGAGTGTGGTATTAGTGCCTCCTGACTGGCTTGCTGGTGTTGAGAATCTCCAGGGCCAAAAGGACACACCCCCACAGTGTTGTGCTGGGGCCTTTGCCTGCTTGGTTATAGTTCAAAACATCTGGGACCCAGGCAGCTAACCAGGATGAACCACCAGAGTATGGCTCTAGGGACCTGTTCAAGGATTCATGGAGTTCAGGACCTTTGAGACCTATGAGGCTAGCTGGGATGCACTCATGAATTATGGCATTAAAGACTTTTGCTATAATGGGCAGAGCTTGAAATCTCCCACTGGCTAGGCTGATCATTCCCTGGTGGATGACTTGGGCTCAAGTCTGGGCAGGCCTTGATACCTCTGTTACCTATGAGGCTGGCCAGTCATTTCCCTGATGGATTGTGCAGGGATGCTGGACTGGGAAGAGCTTAGATCTTCTCTACAGTTAGCAGAAGCACACCCCTAGAGTGTGGCCCCAGGGCTTTGTGCCTGGCTGGGTGAAGTTCAGAACCTCCAGGTCCTGCACAGCTACCTGGGGCACACCCCTAGAGTATGAAACCAAGGCCTTGCTGATTTGCTGCATTTTGTTTACTATTAGAGAGTTCCACCTGTAATTCTATTTTCTGGTTGGATTTTTCTCAGGTTTGCTATCAAGTTAATGCTTGCTTTCCATAATGATTATGGGAGTATTTAATTCCTTTTGATTTCATGAAGCAGTTTTAGGAGTGGTGGCATTAGATCTCTAAATTTCTTGGAGAATTCAGCAGTGAATCCCTCTGGACCTGGGTTTATATTTGTTCATAGATTTTTAGTCACATGTTCAAATTCATCAACTGACACTGGTTTATGTAGAATTTTTACATATTATTTATTCTTCTTTGGTAATTCAATTTTATCTAGAAACATGTTTGCTTCTTCTGTTTATGTCTTATTAAAATATAGAGTCTCAAAGACCCTCCTCATTATCTTCTGTATTTGCACAGAAACTGTTGTAATTTCACCAATTTTATTCCTAATTACATGGATTTGAGTTCTTCCTTCACATTTTTTATTAGATTGGTAAAGGGTTTGTCAATTTTATTTAATCATTTAAAGTGGCAACTTCAATTCATTGATTCTTCTTAATATTATTTTCTTAGTCTCCAGTGATTTATTTTTTGCTCTGAACTTTACACGAGCTTCTGCTTGATTTCTTATTCTTTTTTCTTACGTGTGTGAGGATCAAAATTAGGTTTTTTATTTGACCTTACTCTGTGTTTCTAATATGTAAAATCACCACTACAAATTTCCCTCCAAGATTTGCTTTCATTGTGTCAAATAATTTGTGGTATGTTGCCTTAGTATTACTGTTAATTGTGGATAACTTATGTTTTGCTTTGACACATTGGTTGTTCAGGATGGAGTTTTTAAATTTAATTTTATATGTTTATGCAGTTTGTCTGGGTTTTTTTGCCATTGATTTCCAATTTGATTGCACTATGGTTTGATAATATGCTTGGAGTAATTGAAACTCATTTGCATTTACTTAAGCATATTCTATGAACTACTATGTCATCTATTTCAGAGACTGTCTTACATAACACTGAGAAAAATATGTATTCTGATGCTGTGGAATGGAACAATTTTTAGATATCTACTAAGACCAGTTTTAAAAATTTTGGTTAAGTTATGATATTTCTTAGTTGATTTATTAGTGATCTATTTGTAACATTGCCAGCCCCCAATATAATTGAACTAGTGTTTGTTTGATTTTTCATATCCATTTGTATTTGGTTTTTATTGTTGAGTGAGGTGGAAACCACTGTATATGTATTTAGGGTATTTAGCTCTCCCTCAGTACTGTTGCCTTAAAAAGTATATAGTGACATTTTTTGCCTGCCTTGATCAATCTTGGTTTATAAATCACTTTGTTTGCAAATAAAATTGCTACCAATGTTTTTTTTCTTATTTCATGTCACATGGAATATTGTATTGCATTATTTATCTCTGTGTATAAATTTCTTTTTTTAGATAAATGTGTTTTTCATGTAGAGTATATTATTAGATATTAATTCTTGATATAGTCTGGAAAATTTTTTTCATGATTTGAGATAATTTACATTGATGGCTATAAGTGGTATTTATTTATTTATTTATCTATGTAATATAATTTGTTATCTGTTCCCTTTCTTTCCTCTGTTTCATTGCTTCTCTTGCCTGGTGAATCCATTCCTTTCCTATTTATAGAATTGTAATCTTACTTATCTCTTCATAGAATTTCCTTCAGAAACTTTTATAGTGCTGACTTGGAAGTCATGATTTAATTTCAGTATTCTTTGTCATGAAAGTGTATGATTTCTCCTTATATTTTTATAGACACTTTCAAAACTTTCATCAATCTTGGTTGGAGATTGATTTCTCTTAGCATTTAAATTATTTCACTCCAAGCTCTCCTGGACATAAGAGTTTGTGTTGAAAACTCTTTTGTAGGTATGATGTGATTTTCTTTACAGATTATTTGTTTATTTTCTCTAACAGGTTTTAATATTCTGTCCTTGCTTTGAGTTTCTGGAATCTTGAATATCAAATGCTTTCTTTCAGTTTTTTTTTCCTTATCATGGCTATTTGGAGTTCTACATGCCTCACTAATCTATATGTCAAATTATTTTGGCACACTTGTGAAGTTTTCTTCCACTGCTTATGTGAATTTGTATTCTTATATCATTTGTGCAATCTCTTGCCTTTTTATTGACTCTGATCAGTTTTACCTTACTCTTATTTGTATAAAAGAGCTGTTGGATTGATTTTTTTGTTCCTTTGTTATTTTTAAGAAATTTTCATAATCGCTATCCACAAACCTGTCTTCTAAATCTGAGATTTTGTCCTACTATTGGTCATATTAGTTGATTTAGTTGCATATACTTTCAATAGACATTTTAATGTCCTGAAAATTTGTTTAAATCGGTTTGATGGATTCAGTTTTTTCTCCTATACTGAGTATTCTTGTTTCCAATATTTTTCTAAGGTCTATATTGAGTATTCTTGTTTCCAATATTTTTCTAAAGTTTATATCTATACTCAATTCATTAACTATGCTGTTCAGTATACTCATCACCTCTTATTTATCTGAGAAAATATTTAATTTGATTTTTAAGAGTCTCATTCATCTACATTTTCACTTGAGCTGTTAACTTTTCAGAGATTTCAGGTAGGAAGTATTGAGCTTTTTCCCTCCCATTTACCCTGGGCTTTACTTGGACAATTTGGAAATCTGGAGTTGTATCTTGTTTCTGTGTCTTCTCATTTTCTATATTTTATTTAGATTATTTTCTGTGTTATTGCTTGTAAATTCCTTGGAGGAGGTGGCTATAATGCTGGTATAGAGAACTCCTTAGGAAAGGCCTATATTTTTTCTCTTGTTTTTGCTGTCTTCCTTCACCATTAACTGTTGCCACCCCACCACACGACCTTGTCTTGAAACAAGTTGAGAATGGACTGAAACCTCCATAAACTATGAGGTAAATAAACTTTTACTTTCCTTAATTTTGACTGTCAGGTATTTGTCTCAACAATGAGAGAAAAGTACCATACACAGAATTTGCTACCACAGAAGGAGGATCTTTGCTATGATGTTAACTGATTATGTGACTCAAGAGCCTTTTGCAAAGGCTTGTGGGAAAAGTTTGGAAAAGTTTGGAGACATTGCCTGAAAGAGTAAAGATGGAACACATTAGACTGCTCTGTTGGGAAATACTGAAAATCAGAGCACAAAAAAACCAGAAATCAGAACCAGGTGAGCCAGGCCAGTGGAAAGGGGAGCCAGGCCCAGACCACAGCCCTGAGGTGGTTGTAGCTCGCCATCATGGACCCAGAAAAAGTTTGGGACTATCAACCCCAGCAGCTGGGTGCCCTCACAGGACACTTAGGACATGGGACTAGGCTCTAGAGATCTCATAGGCTTCAGTGGAACACACCCAGAGAACCTCTTTCAATCAGGGTAAACAGGCCCATGGTGAAAGGGGAGCAAAGCCATGGGAGACCCAGTAGCACAGGGCACAGGAAGTGATGTCCAACACATCCAGGAAAAGCTTTGGAACATCACTGGAAACACATAAATATAGGAAAATGACAAAAAGAAAGACCAAAATGCAATCTTAAACATGCAGCCCATCCCAAGAAAACCTAGGAGCCATGTACATAGAATAAAATACTAGATATACACCTCAAATGACAGAAATGATATCAACTGAAATAAAGAAGCAAGTACAGGAAGCTATGAGGGAACTCAAATCAGAAATAATCTCCCAGGTAAAATAAGAAATGATAGAAGTAGTGAAAGAAATACTGAATGCATCCAATGAAGACACAGCTAAAAAATTAGAGGAAAAAGCGAAATGATAGAATCCCTGAATGAACAGTTTAAGAAACAAACAGAATACATGAAGCAAATTCAAAGAGATAGACAGGAAATCAAAAACTCTATTGAAAGTTGCAAAAACCACCTCAACAAAAGTGAAGATAGAATCTCAGAACTTGAAGATAAGATTGCAGCTAATGAACAGTAAAGGAAAAATCTTCTAACAATAACAAGAAACCAGGAAATAACAATTCGACATCTGCAAGGTGGTGCAAAGAAAAACAACATATGATTAATGGGGATAAATGAAAAAGAAGGGGACAACACAAATGATATCAAGAGGCTATTTACAGAAGTACTAGCTGAAAACTTCCCAAACATGAGCATGGAAACTGACATACAGATTAGTGAAGCATATAGAAATCCAAATAGCCATAACCAAAACAAAACTACACCCAGACATATAATAATCACCATCCCTGAAATCCAACATAAGAACAGAATATTAAAAGGTGTTAGAGGGAAAAGCCAGATCACCTATGAAGGAAAACCTATCAGAATCACAGCAGACTTCTGAACACAAACAATGAAGTCAAGAAGAGCATGGAGTGAAGTGTTTCAGATCCTAAAGGAAAATGACTTCCAACCCAGACTGATGTACCCTGCAAAACTGTCCTTCAAAATGGATGGAGAAATAAGATACTTCCATGACAAAGAATGGCTGAAGAACTTCGTGTAAGCAAACCAACCCTACAAAGAATACAGAAAGACATTCTAGATACACATAGGAAAAAAAAACTAAGCAAGACAGACAATTAAAAAGAATGGAAAGGTAAGATACAACATCAGAAAGATAACATGTCAACAATAAACCAATACATAACAGTTATAACCATTAAGCTAAATGGCCTCAATTCACCAATGAAAAGAAACAGACTGGCAGAATGGATCAAGAAACAACATCCAAATATATGCTGTCTACAAGAAACCCATCTAAGCCAAAAGCAAACTCATAGACTGAAAGTCAAAGGATGGAAAACAATACTCCATGCAATAGAAACTCAACAAAAGCAGGGGTAGCTATTCTGTTTGCAAAACATATGAACTTCAAACCAAAAGTTGCACAAAGAGATAAAGAAGGACACTGCATACTAGTTAGGGGAAAACTACAAGAGGAAGAGATAACAATCTTAAATATATATGCACCAAATCCCAGAGCACCCAACTACAAAAAGCAAGTATGAACAGATATGAAACAAATAGGCAATACCACAATTATAACAGGAAACCTTAACACACTATTGACACAAAGGGATAGATCAACCAGACAGAAAATCAGCAAAGAAATAACAGAACTGAATCACACCTGTGAACAAATGGATTTGATAGGTGTATACAGAGTGTTCCATCCAACAACATCAGAATATACATTCTTCTCAGCAGTACATGGGACATTCTCTAAAATAGACCATATACTATGCCACAAAACATACTTAAGTAAATGTGAAAGAACTTAAATTGTCCCATGCATGTTAGTGGATCATAGCACCATGAAACTAGAAATTAATGATAAAAGAAACTGCAAAACCCCACAAAGACATGGAAATTAAGTAATACACTCTTAAGCAATCAGAGGGTCATAGAGGAAATTAAAGAAGAAATTAAACAATATTTACAAGCAAATGAAAGTACAAATACAACATACTGGAACCTGTGGGATGCAATGAAAGTGGTCCTCAGAGGAAAATTTATTACAAAGTTCCCACATTAGGAAAACAGAACAAACACAAATAAGTAACCTGATATTACACCTCAAACATGTAGAAAAAGAACAGCAAGCAAAGACCAAAGCAAAAAGAAGGGAGGAAATTGTAAAGATCAGAGCAGAAATTAATGCAATAGACTAAGAAAAAAATGCAAAGAATCAATGAATCAAAAAGGTGGTTCTTTGAAAAAATAAATAAAATTGATAAGCCACTAGCCAACCTAATTAAAAAAAGAAATGAAAAGACTCAAATTCACACAATACAGAATTAAAAAGGTGAAATCACACTACTGACCCTGTGGAAATACAGAAAATCATCAACAACTATTTTGAAAACCTCTACTCTCATAAGTTCAATAACACAGAAGAAATAGACAGAAACATGTGAATCACCAAAGCTGGATCAAGAAGATGTAAAACTGCTGAATAATGCCATTTCTATTAATGAAATTGAAAATGTAATGAATCCCTAGCAACAAAGAAGAGCCCAGGCCCAGACAGATTCACTGTGGAATTCTACAAGAAATACAAAGAAGACTTAATTCTGACACTCCTCAAACACTTCAATGAAATTGAAAGGGAAGCAATTCTCCCTAAGACATTCCTGGAAGCAAATATCACTCTAGTACCAAAACCTGAGAAAGACCCAACTAAAAAAAGAACTACAGGCCAATCTCCATAATGAACAACATGTAAAAATTCTCAATAAAATATTGGCAAACAGGATGCAGCAAATCATCAAGAAGATTATACATCATGACCAAGTGGGATTCATCTCAGGCATGCAGGGATGTTTCAACATACATAAATCAGTAAATGTAATCCACCATATCAATAGAGGCAAAATTAAGAATCACATCCTTTCTATAGATGCAGAAAAAGCTTTTGATAAGATCCAACACCCATTCACTATAAGCACCTTACAGAGAACTGGAATAGATGGTCTTTACCTCAGTATGATATAGGCCATCTGTGAAAAAGCAACAGCCAGTGTAATATTAAACGTCCAAAAACTGAAAGGCTTTACCTTGAAATCAGGCACAAGACAAGGAGGTCCCTTTTCACTGCTCCTATTAAACATAGTACTGGAAATACTAGCCAGAGCAATTAGACAAGAGAGAAATAAAAGGAGCAAAGATACGAAAAGAAAAAGTTAAATTATCATTATTTTCAGATGACATGATACTCTACATAGAAGACCCCCAAACGTACACTGAAAGACTCCTTGATATAATAAATAAATTCAGCAATGTAGGTGGGTACAAAGTCAATACTCAAAAATCAATAGCATTCTGATATACTTACAACAAAATCTCCAAGAGAGAAATAAGAGAAGCCACACCCTTCACACTAGCATCCAAAAAATGCAATACTTAGGAATTAATCTAACAAAAGATGAAAAAGAGTTGTACAGGAAAAATTATAATACCCTGAAAAAAGAAATCAAAGAGGACCTCGGTAAATGGAAAGACATCACTTGTTCATGGATACAAAGAATAAATATTGTGAGAATGCCATTCTGCTAAAATTTTTATACAGATTCAATGCCATCCCAATGAAAATACCACTATCATACCTCATAGATCTAGAGAAATCACTCCTAAAATTCATCTGGAACCAGAAGAGATCTAGAATAGTAAAGCCAAGGTAGGAAGCATCACAATCCCTGACTTCAAGTTATACTACAAAGCTGCCATGATAAAATCAACATGGTATTGGAATAAAAACAGACCTGTAGATCAATGGAATAGACTAGAAAATACAACTACAAACATACTCAGCCACCTTATATTTGATAAAGGGGCCAAGCATGTGCACTGGAAGAATGATACTCCCTTTTAATAAATGGTGCTTGAAATACTGGCTATCCTTATGAAGAAAACTAAAATTAGACCCATG
>PVLA01012731.1:0-42008 GCA_004027455.1 Hydrochoerus hydrochaeris | reverse complement strand
GGTCATTTGAGAAATGTAAATTAAAACAACATTGAGATTCCACCTCACTCCGTAAAGAATAGCTGCCATTAAGAAATCAACTGATAACAAATGTTGGCGAGGCTGCGGGGAAAAAGGAACACTGCTCCACTGTTGGTGGGAATGTAGGCTGGTGCAACCATTATGGAAATCCATATGGAGAATTCTCAGAAGACTAGGATTGGAAGCCCCATTCAATCCAGCTATCCCCCTTCTGGGTATTTTCCCAGAAGAACTGAAAAATTCATATCACAGTGATATATGTGCACCCATGTTTATAGCTGCACAATTTGAGATAGCTAAATCCTGGAAACCACCAAGATGCCCATGAACTGCAGAGTGGATGAAAAAGATGTGGCATTTTTATACAATGGAATATTACTCAGCTAGGAAAAAGGATGATCTTGAGGCCTCCATAGGTAAATAGAGACAACTTGAGACGATCCTCATTAGTGAAATAAATAAGAATAATATTTATAAATATAATATTGTGTCTCTAGTGTAAAAAGTAAATAAGAACTACAAGCATAATAAAACCAAAATGTGTATTGCTATTGTAAAAAAGAGAGGAAAAGAAAGTTCTCTAAGGGATATAACTGCATGTATGTTTGAGTGTGTAAAATAGATGACCATATTGCCAAATCTTTGTTGGATATTTGAGCAGAACTGTTTGCAGTCTGACTGTTTGAATGTCTACTATGTACCCTTTAACTTTGTAACTTGAACAACTAGATCCAAGATGACAATATGTAATTTATAAACTAGTGATTTCTTAGTTGGTTTTTTCTCATTTTCCTTTTTTCTTTCTTTCTTTTAGAATTCTGTATTGCTGCTACCCTTTTTTCTGTTTTGCTTTTTTCTTCTCTTTATATAAAATTTTAAAAATGTATAATTGGTATTGTAAAGAAGAGGAAATAGGAAGCACTATAAAAGATATAGCTCCATGTATGTTTAGGTGTGTGAGATTGATAACCATATTTCTAGGTTCTTGTTGGATTGTTGAACAGATCTGTTTGCACTCTCACTGTTTGAGTGTCCACTTTGTGTGCTTTAATTTTTAACTTAAAACTATTTCTAAAAGAACAATATGTAATTTATCAACTAGTGATTTCTTACTGTTTATCTTCTTTTCTTAAAATTCTGTAAAATTTCTATCATTTTCCTGTTTTTTTCTCTTTAAATAAAAAAGTGAACAAGAACTGAAAGCTTTCACTTTATAATCAGGAATAAGACATGGATGTCCACTATCATCACTCCTATTCAATATAGTGCTGGAAACACTAGGCAGATCAATCAGACAAGAGAGAAATAAAAGGAGTAAAGACAGGAAAGGAAGAAGTTAAATTATCACTGTTTGCAGATGACATGATACTCTATATAGAAGACCCAAAAAACTCCATTAAGACAGTTAGAGGTAATTGAACTCTCCCTGGGCAGAAAAAAATTTTTAAGACAGGTTCTTACTAAGCTGATCAGTTGCCCAAGCTGGGTTCAAACTTGTGATTTCTCTTACCTGAGCTCCCCAGAGAACTAGGAATTTGAGCTTGCACTGCCATTCCCAGTTCCATTCATTTCTGTTCTACCCCTACCATCATTTTCCTTCCATTATCTGCTCCCTTCCCCTAGAAGATGTTGCTTAACTAGGATAAAAACAAAGACTAGTTCATAGATATTTAATCATCATTGCAAGATAGAGAAATTCTGAACACTACTCTCATGTTCACCTTCACAGAAAGCTTTGTCACTTGCTATAAAAAGAAGAAAGGGAAATTTCAAGTTAATATTGTACATACTTACAGATATGGATAGTGTAGATATATAGAAAAGTATGACATTGTTCTTTTATGTTGAATATGAACCCAGCTCTTCATCCATGCTAGCTATGCATTCTACCACTTATCTATATCTTCAGCCCCATGACTATTTTCTTTAATGATTTTACTTAGATTTTAAAGTTTTTATTGCTTGTCCCTAGGTCACCTGTTTGGAAATTCCATTTAAGAAGTTTCTTAATAAAAGTGTTTGAAGGCAGGCATGGTGATGCATGCCTGTAATCCCAGCACTTGGGTGACTATGGCAGGAGGATGGCCTTGAGTTTGAAGCCAGCCTGAGCTACATAGTGACTTTAAAACTAGCTTGAACTGCACAGTGAGATCCTGTCTCAAAAACAAACAGGCAAACAAACTTTGATAAAATATAAATATTTCCCTTAGAGGAAAGTGTGTGGCTAGATTATTCCTATGACCATAATTCCATTGCAGAAAAATTTAAATTCTTTTAAAATTTTTAACAGGAGTGTGTGACATTGATAGAATAGGATATTCCACTAGAGGGAGACATGTACCCATAGTATCTGCTGACTCCGTGCCTTGAGATAATGGTTTCTTCCATAGATAAATATGCCAAAAGCTGGGCCTGAGGTCCTTAGTCCTCATCCCACATGCTATAGCTCTCTAAAGGCCTCACACAAAACCTACTTTTACATCATAGTCATTTTGGAATGGAAGATGGGATGAATTTGGTAGCTACTAATGCAGTCTAATAGTGCTGAAGATAAACCTGTACATCATTGGTTCATATGACATTTGTTTACTTTTGCCTGGCACAGACATTATGTCTCTTACAGGGTTTGGGGAAAGAAAATAAAAATTCAGTCAAGACTCATTGAAATTGAAAACATCCCATGCATGTTATTGGATCATAGCCCCATGAAACTAGAAATTAATTATAAAAGAAACTGAAAAAACCCACAAACACATGGAAACTGAATAATACACTCTTGAGCAATCAGTGGGTCACAGAGGAAATTAAAGAAGAAATTAAACAATATCTACAGGCAAACAAAAATACAAATACAACTTACCAAAATCTGTGGGATGCAATGAAAGTGGTCCTCAAAGGAAAATTTATTGCAATGAGTTCACACATCAGGAAAACAGAACAAACACAAATAAACAACCTGATATTGCACCTCAAACACCTAGAAAAAGAAGAGCAAGCTAAGCCCAAAGCCAAAAGAAGGGAAGAAATTATAAATATCAGAGCAGAGATTAATGCAATAGAGACTAAGAAAACAATACAAAGAACCAATGAATCAGAGGTGGTGCTTTGAAAGAATAAATAAAATTGATAAGCCCCTATCCAATCTTATTTAAAAAAGTAAAGAAAAGACTCAAATTAATGCAATATGGAATGAAAAAGGTAAAATCACTACAGACCCTGTGGAAATACAGAAGATCATCAATACCTATTTCAAAAACCTCTACTCTCATAAGTTTGATAACACAGAAGAAATGGGCAGATTCCTAGAAACATATGAAACCACCAAAGCTGGATCAAGAAGATGTAAAACTGCTGAATAACCCAATTTCTATTAATGAAATTGAAAATGTAAATAAGTCCTTACCAACAAAGAAGAGCCCAGGCCCAGACGGATTCACTGTGGAATTCTAAAAGAAATACAAAGAACACTTAATGCCGACACTCCTCAAACTCTTCAATGAAATCGAAAGGGAAGCAATTCTTCCTAAGTCATTCCTGGAAGCAAATATCACTCTAGTACCAAAACCTGAGAAAGACCCAACTAAAAAAGAAAATTACAGGTCAATCTCCCTAATGAACAGAGATGCAAAAATTCTCAATAAAATATTAGCAAACAGGATACAGCAAATCATCAAGAAGATTATACACCATGACCAAGTGGGATTCATTCCAGGCATGCAAGGATGGCTCAACATAGGTAAATCAATAAATGTAATCCACCATATCAATAGAGCCAAAAGTAAGAATCACATGAGCATTTCTATAGATGCAGAAAAAGCTTTTGATAAGATCCAACACCCATTCATGATAAGAACCTTACAGAGAATTGGAATTAGATGGTCTCTACCTCAATATGATAAAGGCCATTTACGACAAACCAACAGCCAGCATCATATTAAATGGCCCCAAACTGAAAGCCTTTACCTTAAAATCATGCACAAGACAAGAATGTCCCTTATCACCACTCCTATTCAACACAGTACTGGAAATACTAGCCAGAGCAATTCAACAAGAGAGAGAAACAAAATGAGTAGAGATAGGAAAAGAGGAAGTTAAACTGTTATTATTTGCTGATGATATGATACTCTACATAGAAGACCCCCAAAACTCCATTGAAAGACTTATACACATAATAAATAAATTCAGCAAAGCAGCTGGATACAAAGTCAATATTCAAACATCAATAGTATTTCTATACACTAACAACAAAAATCACTGAGAGAGAAATAAAAAAGCTACACCCTTCACACTATCATACAAAAAAATGAAATACTTAGGAATTAATCTAATGAAAGAAGTGCTATACAGGGAAAATTATAATACCCTGAAAAAAGAAATTGAAGAGGACCTCAGAAAATGGAAAGACATCCCTTGTTCATGGATAGGAAGAATAAATATTGTGAAAATGGCCATTCTCCCAAAATTGTTATACAGATTCAATGTAATCCACTAACATACCTCATAGATCTTGAGAAATCACTCCTTAAAATTCATCTAAAACTAGAAGAGAGCTAGAAGAGCAAAGAAATTTCTAGGCAGCAAAGGCAAGGCAGAGGCATCACAATCCCTGACTTTAAGTTATACTGCAAAGCTACCATAATAAAATCAATATGGTGCTAGAATTAAAACAGACTTGAAGATGAATGGAATGGACTAGAAGATACAGTCACAACTACGAACACCCTCAACCACTTTATCTTTGATAAAGGGGCCTAACATGTTCACTGGAAGAACCATAGTCTATAATAAATGGTGCTGGAAAAACTGGCTATCCATATGCCAAAAACTAAAACTAGACCCCGGCCTATCACCATGTACTAAACTAAAACCTAAATGGATCAAAAATCTAAATATTAAAACAGAATCACTAAATCTGTTTGAAGACAAAGTAGGTAAAAATCTTGAAGACATAGGGTTTGGTAGAGAATTCATGAACAAGAATCAGATCACATGCAAAATACTTCCCAGAATCAATAACTGGGATCATGCCTTATTAAAGAGTTTCTGCATGTCGAAATAAATCTCCAGCACAGTGAAAAGAAAACCCATAAACTGGGAAACAATGTTAGTGAACTCTCACTCAGACAAAGGACTTCTGTCTGGAGCTTATAAAGAATTTTAAAAAAATCAGATCCCCGAAATTCAAAGACCCAATCCAAAAATGGGCATCTAATATGAACACACAGTTCTCAGACGAAGAAATACAAATGGCAAATAAATACATGACAATATGTTCATTATCATTGGTCATTAGAGAAAGGCAAATTAAAACCACACTAGATTCCATCTCACTCTGGAAAGAATGGCCAGGATCAATAAAACCACCAACAACAAATGATGGAGAGGGTGTAGAGGAAAAGGAACTGTTCTGCACTGTTGGTGGGAGTATAGACTGTTGCAATCACTGTGGAGGTTAGTCTTTATATTCCTCAAAAATCTGGGATTGGAAGTCCCATTTGACTCAGCTATTCCATTTCTGGGCATATTGCCAGAAGAACTGAAAGCATCATACCACAGTGATATATGTGCACCCATGTTTATACTGGCACAATTTTTGATAGCCAGATCTTGGAAACAACCTAAGTGCCCATCAGCTGAGGAATGGGAAAAAAATTTGTGGTGCTTTTATACAATGGAGTACTACTCAGCTATAAAGATTGATCACTTTGAGATGCAATTTGAGGCCATACACGTAAGTGAAAGAAATCAAACTCACATGTATAAATACCACATAGTCTCTCTAGTGTAAGAAATTTTAAGAGTGCATAAGATTCCATGGTAATCATAGTTCCCCATTATATTGCTTTGAAGTCTTGTAATGTTTTCATTCATTGGTTGGAATGGCTTTATTCTGTTTTGTTTGACCTTATTATGTGTGATGGTATATCAGCTACTTTGAAGAAAATAAGTAATTATGGCAGCCATTGATGATTTAATATCATCTTTCTTTGAAGTCTTACCATGCTTTTGTTCTATTACCATTGATTCTATCATGTTGTGTCTTGTTGGATTTTAACATGTATGGTAGTATAAGCAAATTTTTTATGGAAAATGAGATATTATAGTAGCCATTGTTCATATTCTGTTATTTGGTTCAGAATGCCTTATAATAGTTTCATTCTCTAGAATGTTTTTATTCTATTTTGTTATGTTTGATATTATTGTGTGTGAAGCTATGCTCAATTATTTCCAAGAAAGAGATATTATGGTAGCTACTGTTGATATCCAAATGTCTTGTTGTGAAGTGCTGTGTTGTTTGCATTGTTCTTTTCTGATCTGTGTTGTTCTGTCCTCTTTTGTTTTATTCTCTGTAAAATAAAACTTAAAAAAAAGAAAATGCCACTATAAGTTCTCTTGGTCTTTAAGATCTGTGTTGAGAAATTTGCTATTATTCTGATAGTTTTGCATTTATAATTTATTTAGTGTTTCTCTCTAGTAGCTTTTAAATTCTATTCTTGTATTGGTCTTGGGATTTTAACTCTGACAGGTCATGGGAGAGTTCCTTCATGGTCATGAGTATTTGGGGTTTTATATTCATTAAACTCCAATAATTCTTCTAAAACTTATTTTCATTTTATATTTTATTTTAAAGAGATTAATAGAAAACATAACAGTATAAAGAAAAACATAAAAATGATATAGGATTTAAAAACTAGATTACAGGGAATTAAGAATTGTCACTATATTACATATTGTTATCTTTGAAACATTTTTCTCAGATTATAAAATAATACACCAGGAAAACAGAATGAGCACAAATATATAACCTAATGCTATATCTCAAACTTCTCAAAAAAGAAGAGCAAGTCAAGCCCAAAGCTCATAGAAGAGAGGAAATTATAAAAGTCACAGCAAAAATTAACAATTGAGATTAAGAAAAAAAATGCAAAGAATTAATGAATCAAAGAGTTGGTTCTTTGAAAGGTTAAACAAAACTGATAAACCTCTAGCCAACCTTATCAAGAAAAAGAAAGAAAAAACTAAAGTTCATACAATGAGGAATGAAAAGAGTGAAATTTCTACAGATCCCATGGAAATTCAGAAGATTATGACGTTACTTTGAAAACTTTTACTCATATAATATGGAAAACACAGAGGAAACAGACAGATTTCTAGAAATATATGAATTACTAAAACTAAATCAAGAAGTTATAACAGTTTTGAATAACTCAATATCAGCTACTGAAGTTGAAAATGTGAATAAAAACTAACCAACAAAGAACAACCCAGGTCCTGATGAGTTTACAGCTGAAATCTATGAGAAATTTAGGGAAGATTTAATGCCAGTAATCTAACTTTTCAATGATATTGAAAGGGAAGCAATTTTCTCCCTAACTCATTCCTGGAGGCAAGTATTACTCTGATATCAAAACCAGAGAAAGAGCCAATTAAAAAGGAGAACTATAAGCCAATCTTCCTAATGAACAATGATGCAAAGATTCTCAATAAAATACTGGCAAATAGAATGTAGCAAATCATTAAAATTATACATCATGACTAAGTGGGTTTTACCCCAGGAATGCAGGAATGGTTTAACATATGTAAATCAATAAATGTAATGTACCACATCAACAGAGCCAAAGACAAAAAAATCACATGATTGGAGGAAGCTGGGAAGATGGCAGATCAATAAGTAGCAAAGTAAAGAGCCTCTCTGGAAGAAACAGCTCAGATGCTGGAGTTTGACATTATGGAGAGGACCAGACAAAAATGATGGATCCTCACAGCTCAGGGAGAAACTAAAGTGGGGAAAAAGAAAGAAGGAAAGAAAAAGAGAAAAAAAAAAGGAAAGGAGAGGCATGGACAGAAGGCTGTAGCCAGATGTGTTCTCCACAAAGCCAGTCCCACTGCATGTGAGGCACTGCTGGAATCCAAAGGAAACCACAGTTGTGGTGAGCTTGGGGATTGGTGACTCTGAGGGCCTCGGTGGGGTGGGGGATGTGTTCAAGGATGGAGGCAGCAGAGTGGAGAATAGAGCCAGTGTGGAGATCTGCACTGGCCCATGGTGAGTGCATGGAACTTTGTCCACCCATGGGTGTGGGTAATTGGCTGGGTGACACTTTGGAGTCAGGAAGGCAGCCCTGGAACCAAAACTGCAGCAGCTTCAGTTAGCCACTCCTAGTGAAGAGCAGATTGGTGAGCATTGCTGGGACTGAGTCTCACCCCTGTGTGAGATCCAATAGCCAAAGACAAAGTTTCCCCTGAAGCTATCTCAAATCAGTTCCATCTACATGGCACTCACTAACCTGGTGAAGACTCACAGTGGTTGAACAGCTCAGAAGGGAGGGGCCAGCCTGCACCACCCCTGCTTGTAACTCAATAGTCAACAGCAGACTGGGGAGGGCAGCAACCCCTAGCCAGCATGCTTCAGAGTAATTGTAACCAATACAGAAAGTGCCTGGTATCTCTACTATACTCTTGTCTGCAAGAAACCAGAAACATGAAAAGAGAAAGAAATAAAATAAAGTCTCCTGCCTCCAACCCAAACAATACTGGCCCAGGAGAGGTAAACACAGAACAGATGAGGGGCATCACACTTGTAGTATTGGAAGCAACATCATCTGATATCAAGAAATATCTTTGTGACATTATAGAAAAACTCAAAACAGAAACCCTAATAAAAGTAAAAGAAGATATAAGAAGATTAAAAAATGCTAAGCACCTCTCAAGAAGACACAGATGGAAGAATGGAGAAGCATAGAAAAAGGAGGGAAACCTTCAATAAGGAATATAAAAAAATCTAGAATACAAGAATCAGATTGAAAGAGAATACCAGGAAATTAAAAACTCCATTGAAAGCTGGCAAAACTGCTTGAAAGAAACTAAAGATACACTATCAAAATTTGAAGACAGGTTTGCAATGTGTGATTGCAAAAGGAAAGATCTCTTAAAAAATAACAAGAAACTAGGAAGTAACAATGCAAAGGCTAGAAGATGACAAGAGGATCTATAACTTAATAATAAAAAATGTGAGTGAAGAAGTAGGGATAAACACAAATGAAATACAAAGGCTATTCACAGAAATAATTAAGGAAAACTTCCCAAGCATAGGAAAAGGAAATTATGTTCAGATTTATGAGGCATAGAGCCTCTACAGCCAAAATAGATCCTCCCTTCTGAGCTGTTCAACCACTGTGAGCCAGCTATAACCAAAATAGATCTATACCCAGACATATAATCAAGATCCCAGAAATTCAACACAAGAACAGAATATTAAAAGCTGTCAGAGAAAATAAACAGATCACCTATAAAGGAAAATCCATCAGAATCATGTCAGATTTCCCAACACAAGCCATCAAATCAAGAAGAGCTTGGAGTGAAGTATTCTAAGCCCTGAAAGAAAATGAGCTCCAACCCAGATTGATGTACTCTGCAAAACTATCTCTCAAAATTAATGGAGAAACAAGATGCTTCCATGACAAAGAGGAACTGGGGGAGTCCTTGACCACCAATCTAACCCTAAAAAAATACTGAAGGACATGAGACAGAGAGAGAGAGAGAGAGAGAGAGAGAGAGAGAGAGAGAGAGACCATGGTTTCAGGAACAGTGGCAGAGGGACCTCACTGAATGGGGTAGACATTGGTATGAGAAGAAAAGTGGACAATCAATGCCAGAAAAGTAGCAGGCCTGAGATGAGGTGGAGAAGGTTGGCTATTATCACTAACATAGATAACCTTGATACACTAACAAAAAGAAACACAGGCAGAATAGATCTGGAGATAGGGTCCATCAAGATGCTCTATACAAGAAATATAACTAACCTGAGAGAGAGTTTATTGTTTATGGACTGAAAGTCAAAGATGAGAAAATAATGCTGCATGTGAAAAGGAATCTGAAAAAAATGGGGATAGCTCATCTAGCAGCTGCAGATAGGTTGAAAAGACATAACATTTTTATACAATAGAGAACTACTCGGCTATAAGGAAGGAAAACCTTGAGGCTCTTGTAGGTAAAGGAATACAACTTGAGATCAAGATCCTGCGTAAAGTGGCTCAGAATCTCTTAGGTAGTAAGTGGGTTGTCTCCCTAATTTAAAACTAAGGGAGTCCATGGGATACAAAATGTACACTGTACCCTGAAAAAGTGAAAGGAGAGGAATTGTCTAAAAAGGGAAGGCAGAGGACATTATTAATCTTGCATCATGATGTGAAACCCATATTGTTTTCATCACTCTGCTTAGTTTGATTATATTATATTCCTGTTTGTCTACTTGTACTAGATTTGTGGGCACAGACAGCTATTCCAAAAATAGCAGGATATATTATGATGACCATTTTTAATTTCCTATTAACTTAATCTGAAGCTGTGTATTACTTACATTGTCTCATTATGACTGAATTTATTTGAATCTGGTTTGTTAGATCACTATCTTGTCTTGACTGACTGTTACATTTGACAGTATCAAGTCTGAGAGTATAGCAACTACTATGAAAACAATAAGATTCACTAGGATACCCACTCTGATTTAACTATTACACACTTTTGAAGTCCTATTATGTCTCCAATGCTTTGTTTTTATTGATTTTGTTCTGTACTGCTATGTTCAATTTTACTGTGCCTGGTGATATAGGCAATTCTATTGAAGACAACAAGAGACATCATAGTAATCATTGTAGATCACCTTGTATTGTGGTTTTAAATCATGTACTGTCTATCCTTTTGTGTTGAATGACTTCATTTTGTTTTCTTTCTCATTTCATTTTATTCTTTTCAAAATAAAAAAATCACATGATCATCTCAATAGACATAGAAAACGCTTTTGAAAAAGTCCAACACTTCTGTCTAAAATAAAATTTAAAAATACAAATAATTAACAAAGCAGGTTTAATCTATATCACTTCTTTCCATTGGATATTTTCACATAGCCTTTAGTCACAAGTTTTAGCAATAAAGATAAAACAGAAAATCACTGCTGTAGGCATTAAATTATCATGAATTTTAACCAACACTGATACTGTTTGAAAGTTAGTAAAACTTTTTAGATTATAAGAATTTTAAAGATTTTATGCTGTTGGAAGGAAAACTGGATATTATGATAATCTGAAATGTTATTAGTGGTTTCTATGTGGGGTTTTTTTTGTATTTTTGGGAAAAGACAAACAGTGATTCAATAACCTAATAAAATATGGCTATTCTGTTGGAATTAAAGAACTATTTCACTGTTTATTACATAAAAAGCAATTGGAGTATATTTGAACTACTTGTTGGATCTTAGCTTTATAGATACATTACATTACAGATAAAGCTGACATGTCATTCACTAACTTACCCACAGATACCCAGCTCAGCTGAGAAAGCAAAGTTGATGACAAGATGGTGCAGGATTCTGGATACATTTGAGAATCAGTAAGGTTTATTTTTGGGATTTAAGAAATAAATAGACTTTATGGATGATTTCAACAAATTTTTTTCATAACCAGTAAGAGTGATATGGGAATTGATTGAGATGAGGGAGACTGAGGATAAAGCAATTTGTGAAGGCTGTAGGGGAAGGAAGGATCTGCAGGTTGATATTATTTTAAAGTTCATTAGAAGTGCACTTTGAAAGTCTGAATTTGACATATTTGTTTGACATCTAATAGGGTGAATTCTGGGCTTGAGGTGTGATCTGGGGATCATTTTCCTATACAAGACATTGACAAACATTGATTGAGATACTAAGGAAGAATGTTGATAAGGAAGAGCACCTGGGAATAAATATTGAGAAGTGTTTTTGAACTTTAGAGATTGTGGAGAAAGGAGAAGAGCAGTCAGAGAGGTAGGAGGAACTCTAAGAGAGTTTGTCTATTTTAGGAGTCAAATTGGTAAATATGGAATTGATCTGTTGTGTGAAATGCTAATAGGAAACAAGTGATCTGTCATGTCAAATGCTAATAGGAAATGTAAAATAAAGACTGTGATTTGACCACTGGGTTTGGTAAAGTAGCAGGAGACTTCAAACCATGGAGATTTAAAATTATTTTGCAATGTGTTATCCTGTAGTCAAATATAGCAACAAACCAACAACTTGTAAAAACTTCAGAGAAATCTTAGAGTGAGGAAGAAAGCTGTGTGGTATTTTTAAAGTGAGATGATATGTCACAAGGCAAAGGTTTATTATGTGATTTTACAGAGAGGTTCATTAGGATAAGGACTTAGATGTATCTACTGTAGAAGTTGCAGGTGACCAGATGAATGTAATTTATTAATGTTGTAGTAGAAACCTGCTTGAAGTGGGTTTAACAATGGATGTAAAGCAGACAGTGAAAACATGCTGAACTTGTAAAAGTTTTTCTATGAAACAGTGGAAGGGAGAGAAAGGAAGGGTTGTGAAGGCACACTCAGAGACTCTTCAATTGGTAGTGGCCTATAATATCCAAGACAGAAAAGGAGGGGCAAGGAGATGTTAGAAAGTAAAGGGTGGGACTTTGGGCCTGCTCCCAGGCAGTAAGACCACGTGCTGTGTCCGAGACCACCCAGGACCACACACGGGGACAGGGGCCCAAATGGGCCATGCCCAGTGACCACCAAGCAGCCAGTGGGACACAGTTTCCAGGTTTGAGCTCTCACTGCACACTGGGTTGGAATCACAGTGCACGAGAGGGACTTTGAGCCTGCTCTCAGGTGGTAAGACCACACACTGCATCCCAGAACACTACGGGCTGCACACAGGGATGGGGGCCTAATCAGGCCATGCCCAGTGACCACCAAGCAGCCAGTGGGACCCAGATTCCAGCGTTGGGCCCTCATCATGTGCTCTGGCAGAATCCCAGTGCACAGAAAGGGACTTTTAGCCTGCTCCCAGGTGGTAAGACCATGTGCTGCATCCCAGACCACCCTGGGCTGCACACAGGGATGGGGCCTAATCAGCCCATGCCTAGCAACTGCAAAGCAGCCAGTGGGACCCAGATTACAGGTTTGGGTCGTCACCATGCACTCTGGAGGAATCCCAGTGCAGAGAAAGGGACTTTGAGCCTGCTCCCATGCAGTAAGACCATGTGCTACATCCCAGACCACCCTGGGCCACAAACAGGGATGGGGGCCTAACTAGGTCATGCCCAGTGACCACCAAGCAGCCAGTAGAACCCAGATTGCAGCTTTGGACCCTCATCATGCACTCTGGCAGAATCCTAGGGCACAGAAAGAGACTTTGAGCCTGTGACCCAGGTGGTAAGACTACCTGCTGTGTCTGAGACCACCCTGGGCCACACACAGGTATGGGAGCCTAACAGGGCCACAACCAGCAACCACCAAGCAGCCAGTGGGACCCAGATTCCAGCTTTAGGCCCTCATCTCACAATCAGGTGGAATCCCAGCACATGGAAAGGGACTTTGAGCCTGCTCCCAGGTGATAAGAGCATGTGCTGTGTCCAAGACCACCCAAGGCTGCACATGGGGACAGGGACCCAGCTGGGCCATGCCCAGAGACTGGAAAGCAGCCAGCAGGACCCAGGTTGCAACCTCAGGCCCTGACTGAGCACTCTGGCAGAATCCCAGCACATGGAAAAAACTTGGAATTTAGCTCCCAAGTGGCGAACCTTGGATTACAGTGGATTAATTTTGCCAGTGTGGTGAGTATGCCCCTAAAATAGAAGTGCACAGTGGGTAATTAGGGTAAGTAGTAAAGCCCCCTCCAATTA
Organism: Hydrochoerus hydrochaeris; assembly: GCA_004027455.1. NCBI lineage: Eukaryota > Metazoa > Chordata > Mammalia > Rodentia > Hydrochaeridae > Hydrochoerus > Hydrochoerus hydrochaeris. The sequence continues at coordinate 28,329 of PVLA01012731.1, read as the reverse complement.
ACTGTAAGACCTTGGTGAGTCGGAAAGAGTGTGGGTGACCACCTTCTACACACAGAAAACATCAGGCAGAGTGAAAATGACAAAACAAAAAAGCAAAATGCAGTCTCAAACATCTAGTCCACCAGAAGCAAGTGCAGGAGATAATGAAATAGAGGACCCCAAAAGTAACACACTGGGAACCTCTGAAAAGATAGCAAGTGAAATAAAAAATCTCCATGAAGCTATAGAGGAAATCAAATTAGAAGTACTCTCCCACATAAAGACAGAAATAACAAACTTAGTAAAGGAGTTGCTGAGTGCAGCTAAAGAAGAAACTGAGAAAAAAGTACAGGAGCATGGGAAACTGATTGAAACCTTGAATGGACAATATAGAAAACATGCAGAATTCATGAAACAACTGAAAGAGACATCCAAGAAACAAGCAATTCTATTGAAAGCTTGCAAAACTGCTTAAGTGAAGCTGAGGATAGCAATTAGTGATCATGAAAGGATAGAACTTTTAAAAATAACAAAGCAGCATGAAATGACAATCCAACAGCTTCAAGATGACACCAAGAGAAATGATGTAAGACTAATAGGCACTAGTGAGGATGCAGGAGACAAACTAAGCTGACAAACTATGTAAAAGACATAACTAAGCTGTTCACAGAAGTAATAGCAGAAAATTTCCAAATGTGAGGGAAAAATGTGACATACAAATAAGTGAGGCATATAGAATGCCAAACAGTCATAACCAACATAAATCTACACCCAGACATATAATAACTAAGCTCTTAGACATACAGCATAAAACAGCTAAAAGCTGTTAGAGAAGACACAACTCACCTATCAAGGAAAGCCTCCTAGAATCATGGCAGACTTCTCAGCACAAACCTTTAGGTTAAGATGAGCTTGGAGTGGAGTATTTCAAGCCCTAAAAGAAAACAACTTTCAACCCAGACTGATATACCCAGCAAAACTGCATTTCAAATTTAATGGAGAAACAAAATACTTCCATGACAATGAACAACTGAAGAAATTCATAGCTAACAAACCAACCCTAGAAAGAGTATTGAAAGACATACCAGAAAGAGATAAAAATGACCACAATCCCCAGAACAACAACAGAAAGAAATCACAAGGCTGGACAAGACATTAAGCAAGGGATGAAAATGGGAAATCAACAACAGGAACATAATATGGCAAAACCAAGCCAGTAGATATCAGTGATAACCATAAATGTAAATGGGCTCAAATCACCTCTCAAAAGAAGCAGGTTGACAGAGTGGATCAAGAAATGGTCCCCACAATATACTGTATTCAAGAAACACATCTGACTCAAAAAGAAACTCATAGACTAAAAGTCAAAGGATGCAAAACAGTAGTCCATGCAACAGGAACCCAGAAAAATCAGGGGTATCTGTTCTGTTTGCAAAGTGAAATTCAACCCTAAAAGGATTAAAAGAGATAAAGAAGGCCACTACATACTTGAAAGTGGAAAACTACAAGAGGAAGAACTAACAATTATAAATATATATGCACCAAATTTTTACAGGAGCATGCAACTATATAAGACAAACACTAATGGACATGAAAAACCAAGTACACAAGAACACAATTTTAATAAGAGAGCTTAACACCCCATTGTCACAAAGAGATAGATCAACTAAACAAAAAGTCAGCAAAGAAATAACATAACTGAATTACACCTGTGAATGAATGGACTTAGTGGATGTTTACAGTGTTCCACCCAACCACATCACAATATACCTTCTTCTCAGCTGCACATGGGACATTCTCCAAAATAGACAAATATTAACTCATAAAGTATTCTTAAGTAAATGCAAAGGGAGAGAAATTATCGCATGCATAATATCTGATCATAGTGCACTAAAATTGGAAATCAATGGCAAAAAATCTGCAAAACCTGCATAAATATATGGAAATTAAACAACAACCTTCTGAACAAGCAGTGGATTACAGATGAAATTAAAGAAGAAATAAAACAATATCTATAATACAATGAAAATGCAGACACAACATACTGTAACCTATGGGATGCAATGAAAGCAGTCCTAAGAGGAAAATATATAGTAATAAATATATACAATGTAGCAATAAATATATAATATATATAAAATATAAAATATATAGTAATATAATAATGTAATAATATATAATATAATAATTTATATAGCAATAAATATATAATATAGTATTATATATTATATAATATAAATTATAAATATATAGTATTATATACATCATATAAATTATAAATAAATATATATAAATAAATATAGTCTTATCAAGAAAATGGCATGCACACAAATAAATAACCTAGTGCCCCATCTCAAGCTTCTAGAAAAGGAAGAGTAACTCAAACCCAAAGCTCACAGAAGAGAGGAAATTGTGAAGGTTAGAGTTGAAATTAATGGAGGTGAAACAAAAAAATTCAAAGAATTAATGAATCAAGGAGCTAGTTTCTTGAGAGGATAAACAAAATTGATAAACCTCTGGCTAATCTTATCAAGAAAAAGAAAGAAAAGACCCAAATCTATGCAGTAAGGACTGAAAAGAGGGAAATTATTACAGATTCCATGGAAATTCGAAAGATCATGAACACCTACTTTGAAAATCTCTACTAACATAGGGTGGAAAACACAGAGGAAATAGACAGATTTCTAGAAACATATGAACTACCAAAGCTCAACCAAGAAAGGATAGCAATTTTAAATAACCCAATATCAGCTAGTGAAATTGAAAACATGATTAAAAACTTACAACCCAGGTCCTGATGGATTCATGGGTGAATTCTACAAAAAATTTAGAGAATCTTTAATGCCAATACTCCTTAAACTCTTCAATGAAATTGAAAAAAAAGCAGTCCTCCCAAAGACGTTCTTGGAGGCAAGTATTACTCTGATACCAAAACCAGAGAAGGACTCAACCAAAAAGGAGAACTATAGACCAATCTCACTAATGAGCATTGATGCAAAGATTCACAATAAAATACTGGCAAATAGAATGCATCAAATCATCAAGAATATTAGACAGTATGACCAAGTGGGATTTATTCCAGGAATGCAGGGATGGCTCAACATATGCAAATCAATAAATGTGATATGCCACATCAACAGAGCCAAAAATAAAAATCACACAATCATCTCAATAGATGCAGAAAAAGATTTTGATAAAGTCCAACACCTGTTCATGATAAAAACCCCACAGAATCTCAGAATAGATGGTATGTACCTCAGTCTCATAAAGGCCATTTATGACAATCCATGAGCCAACATTATACTAAATGGATAAAAACTGAAAGCCTTCACTCTAAAATCAGGAACAAGACAAGGATGTCCACTACCTCTACTCCTATTTAACATAGTTCTAGAAATGTTAGCCAGAGTAATCAGACAAGAGGGAGAAATAAAGGGAACAAAAATAGGAAAAGAAGAAGTTAAATTGCCATTATTTGCAGGTGACATGATACTCTTCATGGAAGACCCCAAAAACTCCATCAAAAGACTATTAGAGTTAATAAATTCAGCAATGTAGCTGGATACAAAGTCAACACTCAAAAATCAATAGCATTGATTGTATATAAACAAAAATCTCACTGAGAAATAAATCATGGAAATATCACCTTTCACAATAGCATATAAAAATTCAGATACCTAGAAATCAATGTAGCTAAGAATGTAAAATATCTATATGATGAAAATTATACTACTCTAAAAAAGGAGATTGAAGAGGATAATAGAAAATGGAAGGATATTCCTTGCTCTTGGCTAGGAAGAACCAACATTGTGAAAAAGGCCTTACTCCCAAAACTGTTATACAGATTTAAGGCAATCCCAAAGAAAATACCACCAACATAACTTACAGATCTAGAAAAAAATATTCCTAAATTTCATCTGGAAAGAGAAGATACCTACATTAGCAAAGGTGATTCTGGGCGACAAAGGCAAGACAGGAGGCATCTCACTTTCTGACTTGAAACTATACTACAAAGCCACAATGATAAAATCAGTATGGTACTGGCAAAGAAATAGACATAAGGATCAAGGAACAAATTCAAAGGTGCAAACACTACTACAAAGACACTCACCACTTTATATTTAACAAAGGGGCTAAATGTGTTCACTGGAAAAAAGATAGCCTGTTCAATAAATGATGTTGGAAAAATGGGCTCTCAACATGCCAAAGACTGAAAATAGACCCATGTCTATCACCATGCACTAAGCTAAAGTCAAAATGGATCAAGGATCTAAATATTAAAACAGAAGCATTAAATCTACTGGAAGACAAAGTAGGTAAAAACCTGAGAGACATAGAGGTCAGGAGATAATTCATGAGTAAAATGCAAACTGCATGGGAAATACTTCAAAGCATCAACAAGTGGGATCTCATATTACTAAAAACTTTTTTTCACTTCAAAAGAAATCATGAACAAAGTGCAAAGTAAACCCACAGAATGGGAAAGAATCTTATCCAACAATCCTTCAGAAAAAAGGACTTATATTCAGAACATATGAAGAACTGAAAAACATCAGGTCTCCCAAATTCAAAGACCCTCTCCAAAAATGGGCATCAGAGATGAAGATATACAAATGGCAAATAAATACATGAAGAAATGTTCACCATCACTGCTCATTCAATAATGCAAATTAAAACAGCATTGAGATTCATCTCACTCTGGAAAGAATGTCTGCCATCAAGAAATCAACTGATAACCAATGTTCGTGAGGACACGGGGAAAAGGAACATTTCTCCACTGTTAGTGGGAGTGCAGACTGGTGCAACCACTGTGGAAGTCAGTATGGAGATTCCTCAAAAAACTAGGATTGCCTGGGTATTTTCCCAGAAAAACTGAAAAGGTTGTATCACAGGGATGTATGTGCACCCATGTTCATAGAAGCAAAACTTGTGATAGCTAATTTTTGGAAACAACCAAAATGCCCATCAACTGCAGAGTGGTTGAAAACATGTGGTATTTTTAAACAATGGACTACTAATCAGCTATGAAAAAGGATTATCTTGAGGTCTTTGTATGTAAATGGAGGCAACTTGAGAATATCCTAATTAGTGAAATAAACAAGATTCACATGAGTAAATACAACATTGTCTCTTGAGTGTTAAAAATAATAAAAACTGAATAATAATAATAAAAATAATAAATAATAAAATAAATAATAAAAACAGAATAATGGGATCCAAAAATTAAAACAGATTTTGTGAAAGTGAAAGGGAAGGAAAGTGCTTAAAGAGTACAATGGTATGTATAATGTGTAAGATAGATGTCCTTATTACTGAATATGTGTTGGAACATTGAACAGAAGGATTTTTACTGCCAATGTTTGGGTGTCTAGCCACTATTTCTACTATTTATACTTTGATTTTGTGACTTTGGCAACTATTTTTTAAGACAACCATGAGTAATGTATCAACTAGTGATTCTATGGTGATAATTTTTTTGAATTTGGTATTGTTCTACCCTTCTTTTCTGTTTTTCTATTTTCTTTATCTTTCTTTTCTTTTTTTCAAAAAAGAGAACAATATGCAATATGATGACCATTGTTAAATTTCTTTCATTCTGTTTTGAAAACTTATATTGTTATTGTTTTGAATTGCTGTTTTTGTTTATGCCTTTTGCCTTTTGTTCTTATTTTCTGACTTTTCTTTCTTTTAAATAAAATAAAAAATATGATTGTGGTTGTAAAAGAGCATCATAATTAATACTTCCCTCTGTATTCCACTTTGGCTCTAGGGGGTACATATGACACACACACCTGCAGAGAAATATCAATTATCTCTTTTTCAACTTGGAAGGGTTGAACATCTTTCAGAATGCATTCCAAAGTAGTAAGGGGCTTTGGCATTGTGTTGCTTATATCTGTAATATAGAAGCAAGGCATAAGTATGAAACCTTTTTGTACCTGAGAATAGCTCAGGACCTTTCCCTGAGCTATGAATTGAGCTGTCTAATTATGCAAATAAAGGAGATAACAAGTCTTCCCTTTTTATTCCTATTTGCTAAATAGTCCCTAGGTGTCCCTGGGTTGACATTGCTCCAGTGCAGGTGAATGCCACCTGGAGAGACTGGAAGATAGATTCGGTCACCCTATCCACCCTTGCCCTGAAGCACAATCCTATCTTCCCGAATAACTCATGAACTTTGTCTCCATAAGGAATGCTTAAAGAAGGAAGTATAACTTTATAATAAACTACTTTGCTTATTGGAAGAAAGTATAGAATGCTTTTCAGGTTGTAAAGTAACTCTCCTTTAGAGATAGGCAGAACAACCGATTGGAGGAGCCTCACTCTCTGCACTAGGGCAAAGGATCTCCAAGCATTTGTCTCCCATTTAATTACCTAGGTAACCTTTCCTAGTAACAGGATAAGGCTATGCTTTATTTAAATGTTTATCTTTGAAAATCACATATTAAATTTACAAATTATCTAGCAATCACAGGTTAGAAAAAGGTACATCAATTTTTTAGGCACACAAAAGATAAGCCTATTTACTCTTAATTAACATATATAAGGCACAAATTAAATCCTTTCCTAGGACACAGCAGGTAGTGTGAACAACTGTTGTAAGATACCTCAGTTTAATCTCTGAAGGTGGGGGAAGGTAGTTTAAGTGATCTGAAAATCCACTGAAAAGTTTAGAAATCGAGATGATAGAAAACTGGAGATTTTCAGTGGTCATGAGCAAATGTCCAGTGAGGAACATTTGGGTGTACACCAGAGAGCTGCCCTGACCAGGAACCCTCAGTTCTCAGTTTCTATCAGCTCAGATAACCAAGAGATCAGTCTCCAGAAAGGAATCCAGCTGTCTGTCTGGTCAACATTCATTGACTCCATTGGCCACTGGTTTCAATGGGGATTCACCAAACAGATGCTAGAGAAACCTGTCCTCTGCTTTGGAGGGTGGCAGCTGCTATAAAAGTGATTAATTATCTGGCAGAGTAACCACTGTTTGTCAAAATTCTATAAGGGATAGTTAAAAGCCTGAGCAAGATCATTACCTACTGGCTTTTAACTATCCTTTATAGAATCAAAGCAGTGTGCAGTGCTTGACTTTAATAACTCCTGAGTTCTTCATTTTTCTACCCACAATTAAATATATGCTGTTTTATGCATTGTATCTGCATATCTCCCCAAAGCCTCATGCAGTTATAGGTGGGGCTTCTTGAAAGTAGTTGGATTTAGCATGTGTGATCCTGGGACTGATTTACAATGGGATTGAGTAACAATGCAAGCACTACCTGTCTGGGTGGCCTGGATAAAATAAAAGAGAAATAAGATTGCTGTTGTTTGTTGCTTGTCACTTGTTGCATACTGCTTGTTGCCTTCTCTCTTACTGCTCTGCCATGCCCCTCTACCATGCCATCCTTCCTTGGAATCAGCCAACTATGATCCCTCTGCAAACTGTGAGCTAAAATAAACTTTTCCTTCTTTAAATTTGGGAGTTGAATATTTTGTGTCAGCAACAAGTAAGAGTAACTAAGACACCTTGATAACACACAGAAATAGCAAACTGGATAGATGTATTTGATATTTCTAAATATCTAGCTATTAAGATTACCAAGTCACTCTCCAGTATAAAAAATAATTCTAATCAACAAGGGGGCAAAATTGTACATACTTTCACAAAATCTCATTTTACCTCAAAATAAAAAGTATAAAATTTTAGCTATTTAAAGTAAAATGCTTGCTTCCTTTGCATTTTTAGAAAATAATCTGTAGTAATGTGATTATATAAATATATGCTTAAGCAAACATTTAGATAAAAACCAGCAATTTGTGTTTAGTATGCAATATATCAACTGTAAGAAGCTATTTTAATTAGGAAAGTCTTACAAATTTTTGAAAGAACTCTACATCTTTAACATTTTGATATATTAAATAATGATTATTTTATTGCTTCTAGTATTGATATTATTGAAAAGTCAAATGAAGTTATACTGAATAAGTTCAAAAATTATTTTCTAAACATTTATTATTGTAATTTAAGTTAAACAAAACTTGCATAAAAGGTTTTTTTATTTTTATTTTTCCTTATTTTTTATTTATTTAAAAAGAAAATAAGAAAAACAGAAAAAGGGGTAGAAATAATACAGAATTTCAGAAAAAAAGCAGTGAGAAATCACAAGTTCATAAATTACATATTGTCTTCTTAGACATAGTTGTTAAAGTTACAAAATTAAAGCATACTAAGTAGATAGTCAAACAGTGAGACTGCAAAGAAGTTCAATGATCCAGTAACAACTTAGCAACATGGTTATGCTAATACAGAATTTAAAAAACAAGATAATTGATAAGAATTCACTACTTCATAAATTACATATTGTCTTTTTAGAAATAGTTGTTCAAGTTACAAAATTAAAGCATACAAAGTAGATAGTCAAACAGTGAGCATGTAAACAGCTACACATGCATGAATCTCTACATGTATTTCTATCCTTTCTGTATTAGAGGGAAAAACAAAACTTAGCAAGACAAAACAAAACAAATTCCTATAAAAACATGACACCAAAAAGTCATATAAAACCACAGTATAAGGTGATCTACAATGATTACTGTTGTTTCTTATTATCTTCAACAGAATGTCTTTATCATCAGGAATAATTGAATATAGCAGTATAATAGAGTATAGCAGTAATTAACGATATTAGTAAAATAAAACATTGTAGACAGTATAAAACTTCAAAGGCAGGTAATAATCAAACCAGAGTGGATATTCTAGTGAATCTTGTCATCTTCAGTGCAGTTGCCTATACTCTCAGACTTGATACTATCAATTATAAGAGCTTTGAATAAAATCTATCAATACAAAACAGTGATCCAATAAACCAGATTTGATTATGATCAGTCATGGTAAAACACTATAGATTATACAGAGCTTTAGATTAAGTTAATAGGAAATTAAGGATAATTACCATACTATGTCCTGCTATTTTCAGGATTACTGTCTGTGCCCTCAAATCTAGTACAGGTAGAATGACTGGAACAGAATATAATACATGTAAACAGAGTAGTGTGAGTAATGTGGGCTTTAAATTCTGGTGCACTATTAACAAAATAGGGTATCAAGGCCATCTATGTTAGAGTTTCTAGTTATCCTTCTCTGCCTCATTTCTGCTATGCTATTTTTCTGCCTTTGTTTAGTTTTTCTCCTTCATTCTACTGCCTGCTCCACTCACTGAGGCCTTTCTGCCACTGTTCCTAAAATCCTGGTATTTTTTTCTCTTTCTCTAGAATGTCCTTCAGTATTCTTTGTAGGGTTGGACTGGTGGTCACAAACTTACCCAGTTCCTCTTTGTTATGGAAACATCTTGTTTCTCCATTAATTTCTAGTGACAGTTTTGCAGGTAGGGTACATCAATCTGGGCTGGAGGTTATCTTCTTTCAGGCCTTGGAAGACTGTGCTCCAAGTTCTTCTTGATCTGATGTCTGTGTCGAGAAGTCAGCCATGATTCTCATGGGCTTACCTTAATAGGTAATCTGTTTCTTTTCTCTGATGGGTTTTAATATTCTGTTTTTATATTGAATTTCTGGTATCTTGATTATTATATCTCTAGGTGTAGATCTGTTTTGGTTGTAGGTGGCTGGAGTTTGGTATGCCTCACACAACCTAATGTCATTTTCTTTTCCCATGCTTGGGAAGTTTTCCTTAATTATTTCTGTGAATAGCCTTTGTAATTTGCCTGTATGTATTCCTGCTTCTTCGTTCACATTTCTTATTCTTAAATTGTAGATTCTCTTGTCATCTCCTAGCCTTCATATTGTTGCTGCCTGTTTCCTTGTTATTTTAAAGAGATCTTTCCTTTCATGTTCACACATTGTAAACTTGTCTTCAAGTTTTGATAGTCTATCCTTAGTTTCTTTTGAGGAGTTTTTCCAGCTTTCAATGGAGTTTTTAATTTCCTGGTAGTCTCTTTGAATCTGCTTCATGTATTCTATATTTTCTTTATATTCTTTATTGAATGTTTCTCTCCTTTTTGTGTGTTTCTCCCTTCTTCCATCTGTATCTTCCTGAGAGATGCTTCCTGAGAGCATTTCTTTTATTACTGTACTCATATCCTGCTTTACCTGATTTAATACTTCAGTTTTAAGCTCATCTACAAGGTCCTGAAGATATCTCTTAATGTCTACTGAAGCCATGTCTGATGTTGCATGTTTGTTGCCCTCAGTCTCCCTTGTTTTTCCCTATCTTGAATTAGTATTCTCAGGGTTCTGTGATGGGGGCCTCCTCTTGCCTCTCTCTCCTGTCATGGCCCTGGCTTCCTCCACACAGGTTACAGTGCAGATCCCATCCTCCTTCCCTGTTGGCCACATTTCCTCCAAAGCATGCTGGTGAGGGAACTCCACCCTCTCCTGCCTGCTCTTGTCACTGAGGTGTAAGCAGCAGCTGTGTTTGCCTGTCCCTCCCCACTAGGCCAACCAAACTTCAGGGGCCTTCACCACATTAGTGTATGCTAGGTGCAGGGAATTGATTTGGGACAACTCATTGGGTCCTGGCCAGGGGCACAGCCCAGTCCAAGCAAATCTCATGAATCTGCTCTGGGGAGGGAGCAACCAACTGAAGTCACTGTCACTCCCAGTTCAGGCTCCTCCTGCCCGATTCCAACATGTCGCCTATTTGGTCTTGCCCTTCCCATGATGGTGGTCTCATTCCCAGCACTGACCATGGATTAATGAAGCTCCTTTTGTCAGCTCTGTTCTCCGTTGGGCTCACCAACCCCCAACTTCAGTGCTGCTGTGCTTCCTGTGAGTGGCAGCAGGAACGAGTTTGATCAGCTCTGCTGGCTGGTGCAGATTCAGGCTGTTGTAAACTTGGCAGGTCTCTGAATGAAAACGCTACGTCCCATAATTTTTAGCTGTTTCAGTTGTATTCCCAACGTATTTGATGAGCTTTTTTATGTTTTAATTTCTTCCTGTGTCAAGAGAATCCATCTCTCTCTGTCTGGGTCTCTCCAGGATGTTTTATTCTAGCATATGAGTTTGTATTTTGTTGCTCACTGATCAGCCATCTTGACTTCCCCTCTCAGAAAGGGTTTTATATGACTTTTATTATACAGCCTTACTTTAAGTCAGTCTGGTTTCACTATACTTTGTTTTTTGCATTTGTCCTCAAAATTAGTTAAAAAATACATTTATATGTATAGTACTTCCTGCATAAGTTTATGTCAACCTATGCACAATCATTAAATTAAGTATTTGAGCTTGCAAAACTAACAATTTCAAACTTTTGAACTTTGAAATATAACTAATATGAATAGAATGTCTGATTTTTTATGAGAAGAGTTCATTTCATGCCACACAAAAAAGCTAGATTTATATCATGTTCCTATTCCTGTGTGCATCTGAGGTATGTATAGTAAAACACCAACATGACTGATTTTTATAAGAGTTCATTTCACACCACAAAAAGAAAGCTAGATTTATTTCATGTTCCTATTCCTGTGTGCATCTCAGGTATGTGTAGCAAAACACCAACATGGCTGTCATTGTCAATATGGAAAGTACAATCATGAGTGACATTTAAAGTATCTGATGAAGCAATCTTTGTAAAATCCAAAATTAGGCTAAGACTGGATCCTTAAAAATTCTCAAAGAAAAAGCTTACCAGTTTAAAAATTGATGTCCATAATATGGAAAGAGGAGAGGGGTAGGAAGGGAAGGAGATTTAAAAGAGAATTAAGATAATAGTAAATCAACATTGACTGTTTACCTGCTTGCAAAATCTAAAAAATAACACCAGAAATAAATTCCTCTGTGAACTAAAATGAAAATACAAACAACTCTACCACAGAAATAAGCTTTGCATTAATTATTACACCTAAGGCAGTCTTCATATATAAAAATAACATGTTCCATACTAAGTATTTCTCACATTGATAGTATATGTGTTTTGCTTTGTTGTCTTTGGTGAGACATACATGACATCTTGCTGCTCTTCCTGCTTTCTTAGGTTCTTGTGAAGTTTCACATGTCCATTGGTCTTGTTTAGAATTCTTTTTCAGAGTTCTTTGGGCAGATACATATTGTTGTTCTTCCAGTTGATTATTAATCAGTTCCCATTCCAATCTTTTAAGAAAATTTCTGTGTGATATTTGTGCTTGCTATTTTTTTGCAAATATGAAACTATTTATACTCAACATGTTTAGGATTGAGGAAGACACAACCACTCACCAACTCTTTGTGTGTTGAGTGACATCATAGTTACTGCATAAATTGTCAACAACATTTACTATGGCTTTTGCTTTGTTGTAAAATATGACTACTTCTGACTTCACTTGTGTTGAGGATTCATCATAAATCTTTTTTGTTGTTGTTATTTGTCTTCTTGAGGCAGGGACTCACTATGTAGCACAGGCTAACTTTGAACTCACAGGATCCTCCTGTCTCATCCTCTTGAATGCTGAGATTACTGAAACGCATCACCATACTTGGAGTCATTATTAATCTTATCATCATGGTGTGGTATTGATGGTATCATTACTTTGACTTTCTTTACCATATAGGAGGCCAGTGCTATGTATTTCTGAAATGCAAAGATTGTGCTGTACATTTCTCTCTGATGAACCTGGAACCTTTTTTTTTCAGGAATCTTGGCTTTGTTCTTACAAATAGTGCATAAGCTGCTCAACTGGTGTTCTTTTAGCAAAGATAACACCAATGCATAACTAGAGAACCAATTGTCAAATGTGACATTTAGATTACTTTTTGAAATAGGTGCAGCAAATCTGTTCACAACATAATACAATGTATTACTGCATAATAAGAACTTAGTGGCTGACTTCCAGAATAATTTTCTAAATTCAAGGTGGGAGATGTCTTGTAAAGCTGAAATTGTGGTCTTTTTAGTTACCTCGTCTAAGAAGTTAAGCACAAGCATGCAAGTGAATTCACAGGCCCAATGATCTTTGTTAAACATAGTTAAGGTAATGGTGATACAGTACCAATACTTTGGATGGCCCTACCATACTCAAATTATTATCTTAATTATACAGCAATACCACTCTGGTGTGATGTTTTTAATTCTTCTGGGAAGATACCCAGAAGGGGAATAGCTGGGTCCAATGGGACCTCTGATCCTAGTTTTTTGAGTAATCTTCATACTCCTATCTTTGGTGTTTGCACAAGTCTACATTTTCACCAATAGTGGAGGATTCCTTTTTCCCTATAGCCCTACCAATAATTGCTGTTGGTTGATTTCTTGATCATAACCTTTCTTTCTGGAGTGAGATGGAATCTGTGATGTTTTAATTTTCTTCTCTGTAATAACCAGTGATGTTGATCTTGTTTTACTTATATATAAGTATATCTAAGTCTTATAGTAATTCTACTTTTAGTTTTCCATGGAAACTCCAGATTGTTTTCCACAATGGATGCACTAATTTACATTCCTAAAAAACAGCATGCAATTGTTGAATTTTCTTTACATCCTCACCAAAATTTTTCTTTTTTTCTCTTTCTTTATTTCATTTTTTTTTGAATCAGGGTACTAACAGATATGCAAAAGTACCTCATTTTGGACTTATTTTGCATTTTCCCAATAATGAGTGATGTGGAGAATTTTTTCATATATATATCAGTCATTTGTATGGCTTACTTTGAGAAATGTCTACTCATGTACTTCACTCATTTTTTAAATTAGATTATTAGTTTTTCCATTATTGAAGCCCTGATATAAGCCTCTTTGTTTCTTTTTCCTAGCCATTTTCAAAAATCTCAGATATGTCTGTCTCCCCAATTATCTTTTCTTTATGATTATTCACCATTTTGTTTGGTTTCACCATGCTGATGTAGGTTCCTAAATGGACAATTGAGCCCTCCAAAAATCTGGTGTCATTTGTGGAAAACTATTAGCAGATTCTTTGTTGGAGGAGAAGCTTGTATTTCATATTCTGCTATGTTATCTTTTAAATTTAAATGAATTTTTTATTTAAAAGAGAAAAGCATAGAAAGCAAAAACAAAAAAAAACAATCAAATAACAACAACAAACCCCCAAAACAACAACAATATAGGCTTTCAAAACAATATGATAGGAATTTAACAATGGTTGTTATATTGCATATTGTTATCTTGAAAAGAGTCACTTAGATTACCAGATAGAGACATGCAAATTTGATCTGATCATATAAGCATTAACTTCTTTTCCAAGAAATAATAGAACTAGTAGTATAGTCATCTTAGTTAATTTATGTATAGACATATGAATTTATATCTTTTTCCTTTTCCCTTCCCTGCTGTTGTCTTGCACCCCTATGATGCATATGTTTTCTAGAATTTTAGCTCTGATTGAGGATATAGATTTTCTTTTTTCTTTGACCTTTACCCTTCAAAATGACATTTTATATGATTATATGAATTATATTATTTTGTTTCATATGATCTAAATCATTATTTTTAGGCTTATTTATTCTCTTATTTGTTTCTTTAAAAACTTGTTTCCAACTAGAAGTTAGACTCTTGGAGAAGGGAAAAGGAGGTGAGGTGGAGGAGAAGACAAGGCAAAAGAGTAAAATATTGTGAAAATGATCAAGATTTGCTATATACGAGTGTCAGTTTCTCCAAGTGATCAGCACTATTTTGCATTATAAACATGCACCAATATAAAATCTTATTTGCAAATTTGTTGAGGGGATGTTCTTCTATGTAGAGTATCATGCCTTCTGCAAATAATGACAACTAAATATTTTTCTTTTATATCTTTCTTTTTTTTTTTTTTTTTTTTGGTCTTTTTGAGACAGGGTCTCACTATGCAGTTCAGGCTGGCCTTAAGCTCACTTTGTAGCCCAGGCTGGTATTGAACTCACAATGATCCTCCTGCTTCAGCCTCTCATGTGCGGGGGTTCCAGGCATGAGCCACCATGCCCAGTTTATCTTTATTTATTTTATTTATTATTCTTGTCTAATTACTCTGGTTAATGTTTTCAGAACTATATTAAATAGAAGTGGAGATAATGGGCAACATTTTCCAGTTCCTTCATTCTAGTGAATTAACTAATGGTCAACTTGTAACATCCAGCTGAGATGCATCAGCATGGTTCCCAGCATGGAAGGTCCACTTGAGGATTGTTGTTAATAGCATGAAAAGAGGTATGGAAGAGAAGATGGTATGCTATTGGTCCTCCTGGAGAAGCTTGTCATGCTGCTTTTCCTGATATAAACTCAGTTCTCATCCTTGGAGGAACTTTCACCCTAGCTGTTGCTAGGATGATGGCTGTGGTTCTCTTTGGGGGAGCTCTGGTCTTTTCCTAGAGTACTACTTCCTGGTCTCAGCCTGCTGGCACAGATCCTTTCTCCTGCTGGTATAAAATTTCTAGCTTCCACTGCTAACCTTTGGGCCTTCCCACTGCAGATCCTTGATATTGAATTGCATGAGTCATTGTTGTGGACTCTAGGCCTCCAGTTGGACTCATGGAAGACATTTCCATGGGCTCTAGGTCTTCATCTGGATTTGTGCAAAACATTGGATGGAATCCAGGCTCTCAGCTGAATTCTTGGGGTCTCTGGTATGTGAGCAGATCTCCTGCATTCTTCCACATTTGACATCTTGGGTGAATATTAAAAAATAATCCTATGCATTATGTGTTCTGTATTAAATCTATTATTTTATAAACCCTGACTATAAAATCTATCAAATAACTAGATTTATTTATTTAAAGTTTTATCTTAAAGAGTATAAAACAGAATAAAACCAATCAAAACAAACCAAGGTAAGAGACACAGGACTTCAAAACATTACAATATCAATGATAGTTACCATAATGCATTTTGATGTCTTCAAAATAGCTGCAGATAACTTGGGACATAGAAATCAAAAAAGAACAGAACAGAATAGAATAGAAATAATAACAAAACAATGAATGTGATAAAGGATTTCAAAACAAGCCAATAGTAAATCCAAAATTGCTACCATACTATATCTTGCTATTTTTGAAATAATTGCTCCTTCCATCAGATTTAACATAATTAAACAAAACCAAAGAGAATAAAACCCAACCCAACAAAACAACGGAAATGATACAGGACTTCAAAACAAGGTCATAGGGAATCAACAATGGCTACAATCCTTAGAAGGGGATCTCTCTTAGATGACACACTGCCTACTGCTATCCTCTGAATCTATGATCAGGCCACTGGCCCTAGACCGGCAATGTTAGTGTAACACCAAAGCACCACAGGCATCCAATCACAGTTCACCTTGATAACTATCATTGCAGCCTGTGTTTTTCCAGAAAAGCCTGTCACTTATGGCTGGGGGTGATTGATACTTCTTGTTTGCTAGCCACTGCACTGGAAAGGGATGGGGTTTGGCTGTTCCTGACTTGGCAGCAGCCCACACATGGTGCTGATTCCCAGAGTGGGCTTGCTTGATGGTGTGGACTTAAACTCTCTCCCCCGAGTCTGCAAAGGCACTGACTCATGGGTAGAGGCTTGGGTGTAGCTATTCCTGGTCTGGTGGCTGCCTGTGCATGGCACTGGTTCAAAGACTGGGCTTGTTTGCTCAGGAACTCTAGATTTAATAGCAAAATTTAGTTGCATTGCTGGTTACAAAGTCAACAACCCAAAATCAATACTCTTCCTGTACACAAATAGGAAACAGAGAAATTAGGAAAACTACTCCTTTCACAATAGCATTAAAAAAATGAAATACTTAGCAATCAGTCTAATAAAGTAAATAAAGGACCTTTACATTGAAAACTACAGTACTCTGAAAAAGGAGAGGGAAGATGATATCATAAAAAGGAAGATTTCCCTAGTTTTTCTGTAGAAAGAAACAACATAGTGAAAATGAGCAAACTCTCAAAATTATTATACAGGTTTAATGCAATCTCCATCAAAATACCAAGAGCATATCTCACAGAATTAAAGAAAACAATCCCAAAATTCATTTAGAACCAGAAAAGATCTAGAACAGCACCAGCAATTCTGGGCAATAAGGCAATCCCTGATCTAAATTATACTACAGAGCTACTGTGATAAAAATAGAATAGTACTGGCAAAAAAACACTCCAAACTGAACCAAAACAAAACAGACCTGAAGATGAATGGAACAGGTTAGAAGATGTGGAAACAACTCTAAACACACTCAACCACCTTATCTTTGACAGAGGAGCCAAAGACCTTCAGTGAGAGAAAGCTTCTTTAATAAATGGTGCTGGGAAAATGGACTTTCCACATGTCAAAGATTAAAATTAGACCAAAATCTCTCATCATGCACTAAACTAAAACCAAAATGGATCAAAAGCATAAATATTAAAACAAAAAAACTAAATATGCTGGAAAAGAGAAAGGATAATATGTGTAGGCAAAGACTTAATGAATAAAACCATGATTTCACAGGAAATATTAAAGAGAATCAACAACTGTGGACCTATTAAGCTTTTCTTCAGTAAAGGAAATCGTAAAAGAATAAAGGGACAACACTCAGAGTTGTGAAAAAACTTTACTAGTTGTTCCTCAGACAAAAGACTAATGTTTAGACAATATCAAGAACAAAATATTATAATTTCCAAATTTAAAGACTCAATAAAAAATGGGCATCTGAGATGAATATAGATTTCTCAGATAAATAAGTACAAATGGCAAATAAATATTTGAAAACTGTTGAACATTATTTTCATTCAAGAGATGCAAATTAAAACATTAAGATTCCATCGCACTCCAGAAAGAAGGGCTATCATGAAGAAATCGGCTAATAACAAATGCTAGAGGGACTGTGGGGAAAAATTCCACTGTCAGTGGGAGTGTAGACTAGTGCAACCATTATAGAAATTAGCATGGAACTTTCTTAAAAACTAAAACTAGAGGTTATGTTTGATTCATCTATTCTTCTTCTTTGTATCTTCCGTAGGGTGTTAAAAGCACACTACAGTGATATAGGTGCAGCCATGATTATACCAACACAGTTTGTAATAGCTTCTTCTTGGAAACTATCCAAATACCCATCCATGGATGAGTGGATAAAGAAAATGTGGCTTATTTTTATACAACAGTGTAAGAGATTATGTGTTTTAAAGAAATTTATACTTGTTCAAAATTTTATCAGATACTATCCAGCACACAGTTTTGTTGCCCTCTTATAGAGGACTATTCCTCAGATAAATTGTGGGTTTGTTTCAGAGCACATCAGCTCAGTGTACCCTCAGCTGTGCTCCCTGGTGAAGCATATGAATAGATACTTAAGCTTGGATTTGTGACCTTCTGGATAAATTTATAGAAATTGATGAGGATTATATCAAATTCAAGAATTTGTTATTAAGAATTGTAATTAACCATCTCTTTACTACACTTTACTTGGGTACTTTAAATATTTTTCTTTTGAATTTTTTATTAAACTCTTTGCAAAAAGTGTTATAGGGGAAGACCACTCTAGATTTGGAATCCATAAGTCTACATGCTCTACAATCTTCTTTATTTTCTTTTTTTTCCCTCTTCCTCATTTTCATAATCTCTTCACCTTGACACTACTCTGATATATCCTGATATTGGGTAGCTAAAGCTGTTTCATGTCTACAGTGGTGATGTGAGAAACAAAACTCACCAACTCATGCATATTAAACATTCTCATAGCTCAGCCTCAGAATCATTTCTTTTGCTTTTCTATTATTCAGATCACATTTCAAGCATGAAAAGTCATTTTAAACCAGTTTCAGAAGAGTATGACTTCTAGTTTTTTGCACAAGCTCATTTAAAAGGTGATGTTTTCTTTCTAAATCATTTCAGAATATTTTAAATACAAAGTCTGAGTGAAGTCCTGCCTAGTGATCTTAAACTGTGACTTAGTTAAAGAACCTCCTTCTTTTCCACAGCATCTTCATATATCCCTGTTCCCCACAACTATCCAGGATGCATGTAGTTGATGTTAACCTTGTTGGTTACTGTCCTCTCATTGCTGAGACAAAATAGTTGATGCTCAAAATGAATGAAGGAAAAGTTTATTTAGCTTAGAGTTTGTGGTGGTCTCAGTCCATACTCAGCTGGCTCCAAGACAGGATGACATGGGCTAAATGGCAACCATTCATAGTGGCTACAAGCAACAAGAGCAAAAAGGAAAGACCATGCCTCTTTCCCTCTCTCATATTATATGCTGGCTACCTGTCCCTGGGTGGGAGCAGCACTCACAATACCAATGCTAGACAATGTACCAATCACAAATGCTAGACTCAGTCACCTTTGAAAGACTTGCACCCCATGACTGCATGAGGCTTTGGGAGGACATTCAAACAGAAATCATAACATTCTATCCCTGGTTCCCCAAAGACTCATGCACATCCTTTATGAAAAAGACATTTAGTCCATCTCTAAGAGTTGCTAAACTATATCAACATTGCTGAAAGTCCAAGTCCCAAGTTTCCTGAGATCTAAGGCAAACTCTTAGCTGTGAGCCTCTGTACAAATGAAAAGTTAATCACTTCCAGCATTCAATGGCACAATATAAACATTACCATTCAAAAAAGGTACAAATGGGGATACAAAGGATTGGAATCCAAACAAGTCCAAACTCAGCAGGGCACACATCAAGTTCTGGAATTCCATGTTCAACATCTGAAGCAATCTGGTTGTGAGCTCTAAAACACTTGAGTGACTCCACTCCCATGGCACTTCTGGTGGTTGTAGCACTTATGGTTTCTCTCCTATGCTCACTTTGCTCGCTCCTTGCAGATTTTCTTTGACAATCCATGATCCTGGCTTTTCCAAACTCCTGGGTTCTCCATTGCACCTTTGTCTTCACACACTGCCCTCTCAGGAGCACCCTGCCTGGCCTCCCAGGTCTTCTGAAATCAGGGAGGAAACCTTTTTAACCCCAGAACTCTTATATGCTGTATGCATTTAATACAAGTGCCACATGGATGATGTCAGGGTCTGCTGCCAGTTGGAGCTGTGCCAGGCTTTCTGGCTTTCTACTCATGGCTGTAGGGGTTGAGTGCCTAGGTCACTGGGCAGTATGAACCTGATGGTGAGGAACAGATTTTCTCTGCTGCCACCATTGTGGCTTCTGGTGTGGCTGTCACCATTTTGGAACCTCATGTGGCTACTGCCACCATTTGGGGACATAGTGTGGCTGTTATTATTCTGGAGTATGGCACTCTGTAACTTCTCACTGCAAACTCTTTCACTTCTACAGTTTTGAGGCTTCAAAGGATGGAGACCCACTGCTTCCTATGATGCTCTCAGATCAACTTTTCTATTTTTCTATTCCCTCTCTGAAATTGAGATCTCAGCTCTATTTTAACAGTCCATAGTTTTACTGGAGCTTTTTTCCTGGCCAAACTCACAATGTTTTAGAACATCCTGCTGGGCACTTTACTCTTGATTTGTAGCACAAATCTGGCTAAAAGCCAACAATAGCTATGCCACAGCCTCAATATTTGACTGCCTTGAAATATCTTTTACCAGATTAATTAGTCTGTTGCCCTCAATTTCAGTTTCAGGCAAAATCTCTGGACAAGAGATAAATGCAAGCAAACTTTCAGCTACATCATAACACATATCATCTGGAGTCCAACAGCCCCAATGCAGTCCTGCTTCCTAGCAGGAACTTCCTGAGCCAGGTCTTTACTGGTTTTCTAGTTTTCTGAGGTCTGACCAGAATCTTCCATACAGAACAGCCCAAGCTCTTCCAGAGCTACTGTTTTAGGTGACATTTCTAAAACTTTCCAAATTATTTCTACATGTCACTTCCAAAGACCCTTGACCCACATGTCTGGTAGAGTCACAGCAATAACCCCACTTCTCTGGTACTAAATTCTGTCTTAGTTACTTTTCTCTTGTTTCTGGGACAAAATACCCAGTACCCAAAATGAAGGAAGGAAAGGTTTATTTAGCTTACAGTTTGTGGAGGTCTCAGTCCATACTCAGCTGGCTCTAAAGCAGGATGGCAATCATTCAGGGTGGCTGCAAGCAATAAGAGCCAAAAGGGAAGAACAGGCCTCCTTCCCTCCCTCATATTGTATGCCAGCTACCTGTCTGTGGGTGGGTGCCAATCCCAACACTAGGCAGGGAAAGGCCTGTCCCTCATGACTGCATTAGGCTTTGTGGGGGACATCCTATATTCCTAGGAATATTAAAGCAATCAATTTAACACCTAGTGTTTCCTGTTAAGGTACAGTCCCTAAAAAGAATATTGTTTATAATTCTCACATGGTTTAAATGAATATCATTATAAACCATAAACAATGACTTTCTTTTAGTATACATATTACTTCATTAATACATAAAATTACCTTCAAGACAGATACTATTGACCTGGAGGACTTTGCTGGGTCTGCAAGAGCACCTGTGAAACCTGCTTTAACCTGGAGGAACTATTGGGCAGGGTTATAAGACATCCAGTGACAGCAGAACCCCAGCTGGAGAGACAAAACTGACCAAAATTCTAAGAACAAAAACAGAAGGAAACCACTAGGTAGTGCAACAAATTAAACAGAAGGTGAAACCAAGGAGCCAACAATAGGAAAACAACATGACAAAGATAAGCCAATATATATCAGTTATAACCATCAATTCATCAGTCAAAAGAAACAGAATGGCAGAATGTATCAAGAAATAAGATCTATATGCTATATTCAAGAAACACATTTAACTCAAAAAGAAATTCATATAGTAAAAGTCAAAGGATGGAAAATAATACTTCATGCAATGAGAACCCAGAAAAAGTAGGGATAACTATTCTGTTTACAGACAATAAAAACTTCAAAATGAAAATGATCAAAAGACATAAAGATGGTCACTACATATTATTAGGGGGAAAAACTCCAGAGCATGAAATAACAACCATAAATATATATGCTCCAAATACAGGAGCACCCAACTATGTAAGGCAAATATTAATAGATATGAAAAATCAAATAACAATTTGTAATAGAGAAGCTAAAACCCCATTGTCACAAAGAGACGACAGGTCAACCAGACAAAAAGTAATCAAAGAAATATCAGAGTTGAATCAAACCAATGAACAAATGGATTTAATAGACATTTATAGAGTGCCCCACCCAACAAAATGCAATCTCAAATGCCCAGCCCATCTGGAATGAATACAGGAGACATTTAAATAGAGGAGACTGGAAGTCATACAACTGAAAGAAACAAATTCATGAGGTTATAGAACAGATTAGACTAGAGATAATCTCTCAGATAAAGACAGAAATGACAACCTTAATGAAGAAATTGCTTAGCATAGCTAGAGATGACATATATAAAGTACAGGAGCATGGGAAAAATGATGGAAACTTTGAATGAACAATATAGGAAACAAACAGAATGCATGACACAATTTCAAGGAGATAGCCAGGCAATTAAAAATTCCATTGAAAGCATCAGTCCCACCTTTCCATGTTGTATACCCCAGTTGAGGCTCTGTTCTGTCTTTGAATGTCTCACAGTCCTGCCTAAGTTCCTCCAGATGGTGTAAATATCTTTTTGTCTCCCTAGTATAAAAACTGAAGGAGCAAGTAAAATTCAAAATGTACCATAGACATTGTGAAAGTGAAAAAGTAAGAAACTGCTCAAAAGGAAAGAACAACTGGGATGGAGGAAAGGAGAAAAGGAAGAAGGGAAAAGGAGATATAATTATACTACTGATCTCTATTATTTTATCAAAAAGAAGAAAGGAGAAAAGGAAGAAGGGAAAAGGAGATATAATTATACTACTGATCTCTATTATTTTATCAAAAAGAATGGTTTGTGCTTTCATTTTTGATCTTTTTTTGCCTATATGTTGTAGTCTGAGAATCTACTTTTAAGATTAATAATGGTTAATATGTTGCATATTAACCATTATTAATATGGTTAATATTAATAATGCAACATATTGTTGTTGCATATAATATGCAACATATTAACCATTATTAATCTCCTATCATTTTGTTTTGAAATTCTGTATCACTATTTTTATTTTTTCATTTTTAAAAACAAAGATATGTTCACATTTGAAGGTTGAGAAAGATGAGCCTTAGCACCTATGATTCTGTTAGAAAATGGAGAGTCTGCAATTTGAGAAGATTGAAACAAACTGTTGTCAGGTTTAATTTCTTCTAGGGGCACAGAGGGAGAATCTGTTTATCTGTTCCATGCATCATATCTTCTGGTGGCTACAGGTAATCCTTGGTGCTTCTTGCAGTTCTTATAACTGCAAATCTCCAATCTCTGCATCTTTTCCCATGGATATTCTTCCTTCTGGGACCCTGTGTCTATGTTTCTCTCTTATGAGGACATCAGTCATTTGATTTAGGACCCACCCTAATCTAAGATGACTTTACTGTATTTTGAGAACAACTATAAAAATTTTATCTTTAAAACAGTATCATATTTACATGTTACAAGTGAACGTGAAGTTTGAGGATACGCTATTTAAATAGTTAAACTACAAACTGTCATAACTGCATATATGATTTTTACAAAACAGCAGAGGGGCAAAGTTCCTAGACAATAATGGCCTTGTGTGAATTTCAGCTTGTCCCTTACTGAGTGTCATATTTTGGTCAAGTTGCTTAGTCTCCCTTAAGTCTGTTTTCTCATTTATAAAATGATATATAATAATAATAACAATATACTATCTCTAGGGTCATTACAAGGATGAAATGAGAGAATGTGTGCAAAGTGCTTAGCTCAGTGTTTGCCATTTACTAATAATGTTAACATTCATTTCTTTTAAAAAAAACAGCAGGTTAATAAATATTTATTTGGTTAAATTCATATACACAGATTATTTTATTTTCTGGAGTGTGTCTGAAGCATGTCAAGGGTTTCATTTTTGAACACCATAATCTGCACTTCTCCATTCATTAGGGTTGCATAAAAGGCTGTGTTAAGGCTCCTTTTGGCTGGAGGTCACTATTTGCAGAAGAAAATATTTGTGCAGTTTGAAGGGCTGTTTTCTTTGGCATATTTGGAGGTAATTTTGGAGTAAAAGTCGCCTCCCTGATTTTTCTGGGCTTTCATAGTTTTTAAAAGTGTGAAAATGTCTTCCCCTAGATGGAGGAAAATGGCGTAGGACAGCAAAGCTGGGGAGGTTTATGGATCACCTGAGTGCATAAGGCCTGTGTTTTATACCACTTTGTGATGCTGATTCTGCTTCACTACAGGTTTTGGTAGAAATGTGGAGGTGGAAGAATTTAGTAATTTAGATTTGGCTATTTAAGAACATTCTCTTTCCATCTACTTTAAATGAATTGAATTTGGAATAAACTGAAAGTCAAAGTCATCATTAATTTCTAGCTAGCATTACATGAAATAATCTTTATTTAGAAATACTGTACACTTTCCAATAATTTCTGTGGGTCTGACAATGTGTTGTACTGGTTAGTATAATCTAGTGTGTTTCCCAAGTGCTTGAGAAAAACTGTTCAGCTCACCTATTACTATACATAAAGTATATGAATATATTATGTTATGTTTCACTAGTCACCCAAATGATAAACAGTATCCTAATGTGTTAGGATGTCATTAAACTGTATAAAAGTGTTAGAAAAGTCCTTACTTCCATTGAAACTGAGGTCCTACATCCATCTGTTCAAAATGATGTTGTTACTTTGAATCTGTCTATATTCTTGGCACTGTAGTTCATTTCCAGTTGGTCTTCAATAATTATAATGTGTAAATTCCTACATATAAAACTATGTTAATATTTTATATTCTTTTTATTTTATAAAACACTCAGCCATGGTGTA
Source organism: Hydrochoerus hydrochaeris (assembly GCA_004027455.1). Classification (NCBI taxonomy): domain Eukaryota; kingdom Metazoa; phylum Chordata; class Mammalia; order Rodentia; family Hydrochaeridae; genus Hydrochoerus; species Hydrochoerus hydrochaeris. Next base: position 3,654 of record PVLA01012731.1, on the reverse strand, counting down.
TATTAACAGCAAAAGTAAAAAATTAAGGAAATGTTAAAAGAATGAAGCCAGATAACAGAATTTCTCCTTCCTAAATTTAATTATATAAAGTCCCATATGCTTCCTAAATTTAATTTGTATAAACAAAGAGATGGAAATAAAATCATAATAAAATAAAAGGAGACTGGTCTTGATTAAAGTGCAATGTATGCATATACTGAAATATTACACTGAAGCTCTTAATATGTAAAATTAAAACTAGTAATAAAAATGTCATCAGAAACTACCAGAGAGAGAAAGCAGGTCTCATACTATTATCTTAAAGAGATGTCAGCTAAGAAGGAAACAACAGATTCTAGGAGAGGCACAATGGGTGAGGCTTCTTTCACTAAGTAGAGAGTTTCTTTCCTTCCTCTGGGGACCCCTGACAACATCACATATCTAGGAAGTGGATATGTAAGGTGACAAAGTCTTGACAATTTTCTTACAACTTGGAGAAAAGTAGACTAAATTAACATTCATTTTACTTTCCTCATATGATAGTCTGGAAATTGTAATGGCTCAGTTGAAACCAAAATATGAAGAGAAGAGCATCAAAATCACTAACACCTTAATGGAAGCACTGTCTCCAGAGCTGGGTGCTGAGGAGAAGGGCCTAAACCACACTCTTGAAGCAGAGCTGATTTCATATAGCCTTTTAAAAGACTTCTCTTGACTCACAGGTGTCCAATTAACTTTGTATCTTGCAACTGTACACTTTTACGATCTAGCCTCTTTGTCACTCTAAATTCTCATTCTACTCTCCTAAGTAAGCAATATGTGTTGCTTCTTAAATTTCAAATCATTTCTGGAAAGCAGAGTTAATTTTTCCAACTTTTGATAGATTTCCATTCACAGTTCTTCAATAACACTTACTGTGGAATTTTAATTTTTGCAAATTTATCATATAAATTTATAGTTTGTACAACTTACTTTTAGTAGATTCCTTGAAGATCTGTTGTTTTCATACGTTTATCTTCAAGGGCCAGTTCAGCACTTGAAATATTATACCTATAAAGTACATGTTTATTAAATGAAAGCATTTTTTCATTGAAATGTGTGCTTTTTTTTTGTACTGGGGATCAAACTGACAATGTCACATTCACCAGGCAGGTGCTTGTGCTGCTGAGCTATATCCCCCACATGTGCTGTATTTTAAATCAGCACTTCACAATCTTTTTGACATTGTCTCTGAATTCTTGCTTCACTTGCTGATTTCTTAGAGTATAAATGAAAGGCTTCAACCAGGGAGTAACTGAAGTAATGAGCACAGCTATTCCTTTGTTGAAAGCACCTCCTCCTTTTACAGAGGAATTCATGTACATAAACATGCAGCTTCCATAAGAAATGGAGATGACAATGATGTGGGAAGAACAAGTAGAAAAAGCCTTTGTCTTTTTCTGGGCAGAAGAGATCCTCAGAATGGTTCTGATGATATATGTGTAAGAAAGCATTACCAGCACCAGAGTAACCACTAGGGTTATCACTACTAATAGGTTGACCATTAATTCTAAGTAGCTCATATATGAACAGGCAAGCTCCATGAGTGGTCCATAATCACAGTAATAGAAATTCAGAACATTGGAAGTACAGAAATCTACCTGGCTCTGGATGATTGGTGGCAAGATGGTTACAAATCCTCCCAGCCAGGAGGATAACATGAGTTGTACACAGATTCTGTTGCTCATAATGATCAGATAATGCAGAGGTTTGCAGATGGCCATGTAATGGTCATAGGACATGGAGGCCATGAGGTAAAACTCCATTGCCCCGAGAAATATAGCAAAAAAAATACTGAGTCAAGCATCCAGCAAAGCTGATGATTTTATTTCCTGTTGTCATACTGGTCAATAATCTAGGAATAAAAAATTTCTAGGAAATTTTTTATTTTTGAAAGAAATTTCTAAGAAAGAAATTCCAGAGGAAGAAATACATAGGAGTCTGAAGGAGAGAGTCAAATAAGGTGAGGAAGATGAATATCACCACCTGGAGTTCAGGTTGACTTCTGAGACCCAACAGAATAAACTCACTCAACATTGTCCTGTTTTTCATTGTTGACTTTCAGTACATTTAAAAGGAAAAGATGAGCTTCAAGAAAACTGAAAATTCTCTTTGAGTCACAGAGATAAAGCTTATTTTAGCAAAAAGAATGGAGTCATATACTATTCTGTGTCCTCCTGCCCATAATTAATGTCTCATTGAGCACACTTGGCTCCATTGAAGTCTCATATGCTTTCCTAAAGTCTTCAAGGTGATCTGTTGCTACTTAACAAAATGTGTTACAGAGCATTCTATATTATTTTCAGAATACTTCAAAAAATTCTTTTCAGTGCCTAATGACCCAGATTTAGAATGCTCCCAATGGTGGAACATGATGAAACATAGTCTCTTCAATTTTATTTTCCTTGAAATTTTCTAGGTAACATATGAATTTAATGGAAAAATTCAAAGAATTTCAATCTTTGGCATAAAAGATTAAATGTGTGTATATGGAGATGTTATACAACACATATAACAACTGAAGATGACAAATGAACTTTTAGGTAGACTTAGTGCCAATGCTCACACACTCAGACATGGCATAAAGGAAGGTGAATGGTGTATGGTGTCTTTTATTCATTTCCTTAATTTCTTCAGAAGAATACATTGTTGAAACTATTCTTTTCTCTGAAAGTATTTGTGAAATAACTACATTTAAAGTGCTCTCCTCTGATTTCTGTAATACCCCCTCTTCTATGTTCTTGTTAGAAATATCTCCACATGACCCTGTTTTTCATGCTTTTCTGCTTCATCTGTCTGGACTATTTGATGCTTCACTAGACATCTGCTATAGATACTCATCTCAATTAATGTCCAAATATTTGATATCCATATTTCAGAACAAGTAAGAATTTCCCAAGATAATTGGAAGAATATCTTATTTTTATTTAAAGAGAAAAAAACAGGAAAAAAGTAGAAATATTAAAAAATTTCAAGAAAAGAAGATAAACAGTAAAAGATCACTAGTTGAAACATTACATACTGTTCTTTTAGAAATAGTTGTGCAAGTTACAGGATTAAAGCACACAAAGTGGACACTAAAGCAGTGAGAGTGCAAACAGATCTGTTCAACAATAACACCAGAACCTAGAAATATGGTCATCAATCCCACACATCTAAATATACATGCAGCTATATCTTTTATAGCACTTCCTATATCCTCTTTTTTAACAATAGCAATCATACATTTTTAAAATTTTATTTGAAGAGAAGAAAAAAAAAAGCAAAACAGAAAAAAGGAAGCAACAATACAGAATTCTAAAAGAAAGAAAGAAAAAGGAGAATGAGAAAAAGCCCCACTAAGAAATCAGTAATTTATAAATTATGTACTGTCATCCAGGATGTAGCTGTTCAAGTTACAAAGTTAAAGGGTACATAGTAAATATTCAAACAGTCACACTACAAACAGTTCTGCTCAAAGATCCAACAAAGATTCAGCAATATGGTCATCTATTTTACACACTCAAACATACATGCAGTTATATCCCTTAGAGCACTTTCTTTTCCTCTCTTTTTTACAATAGCAATTACACATTTTGGTTTTATTACTCTTGTAGTTCTTATTTACTTTTTACACTAGAGACACAATATGATATT